>VDFB02252616.1:238272011-238317067 GCA_007258455.2 Sequoia sempervirens
AGACCTTTTGATAACATCATCCACACCCACTATCAGAGACGATTGTTCTTTTGTATCACAGGATGGTGTGAGCGTGAATTGTAATGTTCTCAGTGTTGATCCTCCTTGAGGAAGAGGATTACACTTATGCTAAAGAAGACAGTGTTGATAGTCCTATTAAAGAAGACAAAGGTAATCCCATAGATGAGTGTGATCCCCATTGTTGGTACAATGCTCTTTATGAGGATCCTCCTTCTTTTCAAGACTTGCAAACACGTTATGGCCCCAGCTTTAAGCTTGTCTCTAGATATGGCTATGAGCATAAAGTTTGTGGGCATAACAAACAAGGAATTCAGGTCCCTATAGAATTCGCACCCTATAAGTGTACTTTGGGACTTGGTTGCTCGAAGGAACAATCTACATGGAAGCCATGGTTGAGTGACATGAATTATTCTCAACCTCGTCTTGTTGAAAAAATTCTTCCTCCATTGTCTTCTATCTTTGTACCTTCTTCTTCTTCTTGTGAGAAGTCAAACCTTTCTCCACAAGAGAAATGGTTTCGTCCTACCCCTCATCCTTTATCTGAGCAAGAGCGTATTTTTTTGTGGCTTCTCAAAGCCCGCTTAATCACTCTTCCTTCCCCTACACGTAATAAAATTCATAAACATGGTGAAGGAGAACATCCTTTCTGTGCATACACCATCGAGTGCTTGGTCATTCCACTAGCGAATGTAAGGCCTTGAAGGAAAAAATACAACTTTGTGATTCAAGTTCCATAAAACTCCTATTTGATTGATGCACCTACCTCTTCTTCAAATGACAAGTGATATCGAGGTTTACATCTATCCTGTTCTAAGTATCATGCATGGTTCTCCTCCCTTGCGTGCTAGGGGGTAGTGATAACTCATTTTGGAGATGTGTGTCCTTCTTAAGGACCCCCTCTCTTCTCTATGTCTTTCAAATGAAGCATCCCTTGAGTGGACCCCTTTTTCTCTTGAAGGGTTCCTAAGGGATCCCCTTTTGAAAGCTTCTTCTCTCAAATGAATTATTTGTGTCTAGCTTAGGGACAGCCTGACTAGACCTCGCTTTTCAAATAGTGTGTCCCTTGAGTGGACCCCTCTTCTTTTGAAGGGTTCCCAAGGGACCCCTTTGAAAGCATTTCAATTTTTTGACAGTCTGCGTGACTGTCCGATTATTTTCCTGTGTGGCCACTTTCGCTTTTTATTGCGTGCAACTTATGAAGCCACTTTGAATTTCATGGAATCGCTTCCCCGGGCTTCCTCCATGAGATCTAGATACCTCTCTACAGACCGAGAACCTCACAGAGCTCCTTTTAAAATTTTTATTTCCGTGATACGGGTTCTCCTCCTTGAGCGAGGATTGCTTTTATCACCTATATTTTGTGATACAGGTTTTCCTCCTCGAGCGGGGATTGCTTTTATCACTTTTACTCGGTGATACAGGTTTTCCTCCTCGAGCAAGGATTTATTTTATCACTTTTACTTGTTGATACAAGTTCTCCTCCTTGAGCGGGGTTTGCTTTTATCACCTCTTTTGTGATATGGGTTCTCCTCCTCGAGTGGGGTTTGCTTTTATCACTCCTAATTTGTGGCGTGGATTCTACTCCTGAGTGGGTTTTGCTTTCACCACATGCTTTGTTCATTTCTATCTTTCTCTTCTACATTTTATATACCGGATCAAGATCAACACCTTCTTCATCCTGAGTATATGCTCTTTCTTCAGCTTCATAGTTTTATAGAACTATGAAGTCCTCTTTTGACCCTGCACTCTCGGGTTTTCCAGATCACGATCTGCTTCCTCGACGGTTCAGGTATACATTTCTAACCCTACTACTTCTCTAATCTACTTTACCAAAGCACTCATTATTAGTCATGCTTGCTAAAGTGGGGGAAAAATGTATAAGAGTGAATTTGCACCCCATGTGCAAATCCCCTTTTTTCCTTTATCCACCTTAGAAAACCAAGTTCGGAGGCTTAATTACAACTAACCCTGCTGCTTGCATCACAATTGGTGCCTGTTTTGAGCGTCGGTGGAGGCGTTTCTTTCGAGGACACCCGTGCGGCATGTAGACATCCGCATGGCACGCTTACGTCCCTGACAGATTCCTACGTCTGGAGCCTGCAGAGGCGTTACACTTCCCATTGGGGGTCAATTTGTAACGCCCTACTTGGCCGACTGACCTGAATATGGTCATTTTCTTCATCTCCCCTTCAAATTCACTCCTTCCATAGGAATTTCATCTTCTAAGAGTTTCTTCACTTCATTCACAAGCTTCACAATCTCTTCACAAGCTCTAAGCAACTTCTTCACCATCTCTTCAATCCCCAAACACTTTACACTTCACAGCAACAACATCAACACTCCATCACTTCAGTAGAGAAAGTGTGGAACAAAACACCATTGCAACAGAGGCTTGAGTTCCTCTCATTTTCTCCCCCATTAGCCTTGAGCGCTCTTGGTGGAGGTGGTAAGCTTTCACTCCTCTCCTCTATTACTTGGTTGAGTAGCATAACACTATTTTGTAGTGCTTTAAGTGCTCTTTACTTCATTTCTACTTTTCTCTCTATCTATCTAGTTGTTCGTGGAGGTGGGAACACCAAAACGGGGTCTGACTGAGGCAAACCCCTATACAGCAACTCAGCAATTTCTCTCTCCCTCTTATGTACAGGTATCGAAGACGTTCACATGTTGGAAGCTTCATCATTCACATGGTTGTAAGTATTTCCTTCCTTTCTTTTCCTTATCCTTATCATTTATTCTTTACTTTACTTCAATTCTACTACACTCTATTATTTCCCCATATTCTATAATTTCTTAGTAATTAGGATAGAAGCATTTGCTTTGTTGTTTTTTGTGATAAACTCACTCTCTGGTTTGTGCAAGACTCCAGCGCATTGTGTTGTCGTCCATATTCTGCACTAACATAATTTGGCTGAGAGCTCATTAGTTTGTCTAGAAAATCTCTCTGGCTTGCTCTTCCTGATTCTAGAACTATTGTCGTTGTTCCATTGAGGTAGTTTAGGGTAGTTCACCCCATGAGGCTCTCTGAATGAAGAGAACTCATGAGCAGTGAATCCCCCTATATTCTACACATTGCACATGACCACAAGGTAAAGGAACAAAACCACCAAAAAAGAAGATATACACATATTTTCGAATAAGCACTCCAAATCAATATCATTGTAAATGAAAACACATGATCAACTCCAAAATACTCCATCTTTATCTTCCAAAGATCATATCCAGTACCATTGAACTTTTCAATGTCCAACTGAAATGAGGTAGCCATGATCTCTTATCAAATTGAATTTAAAACTGCAAGAAAACACAACACACTCCCATTGCAGCAAAATACCCAATCAAACACTTCAAGAAAGGTGTCCCCTTCTCTAATCAAGCCAACTTAGCTTTGATACCAAATGTTGAAAATAGCATAAAACTTTACAGTGAAAGTATGTAGATAATTTTATGCATCCAAATAAACAGATAATAATAAATCATAGATAAGATTAGATTACAATAATATGCAAACCATAACTCAATAATTACATGGAGAAACCCTTGCGGGAATAAACTCCACACCCAAAGAGATCCATGACTTGTATTAGTCCTTCAAATGAGTTACATCAATACAACTTCTCTCTCTGAATCATTGCAACACTTCATGGCTTCAACAACCTATAACTTAACTTATTTTCCCTTCAACTCAAGCACTAAATATATAGGCATGAGAGAAAACACAAATCAATAATGGTTTTCAAACCATAATTTAGGCATAAATCACAAAGAAAAGAAACTTCCTCTTCCAACTTGTGATTTTATCCATTTTTTAGTAATGTGAACATACAAACTAAACAATCTTCTTTATCTTTTCCAAGCTCACAATTAACTTCCCCTTTCATGCTCTTTCTAATTTGAAAATTAAAAACACTTTGCAAGTTTTCATAGTTGCATTTAGCAACTTTCATGATAACTAAAGTATAATTATAAATTGACAATTAATAAATAAAAAATAAAGCAAGGTTGAGACATTTTCTCAATGGCTAGGACAATTTCCATCCCCATCCAACAAACTCATTCATCATCCTTCATGCCTCTCATGGACTTATATTACTATAGAAAATTCTCCACCATTCTTTTTGCACCTCCAACAAAATATTTGTATCCATTCTTCATTCTTCACTTTTCTTGGACATAATCATCAAAACCAATTTTATCAAATGTAATATCCTCCTTATATACTTTTATAAATACCTTAGGTTCAACAATGATATCTTCCACTCATTGTAACATCTAGGGGTATACGTCTTCACCTACACACATGTACATCCTCTACCCAATAGTGTCACTAGAAAATGCACACCTAAAACCCCCTCTACACACTTCCCACATAGTGGAGGATGTCAATACATCTTCTACCAAACACTACCTTTATTAAATAACAACCAACATACATTTACACAACACTCATTCACTTATTATCACCATTTTTCTCCTATATCTAGTTATCTACAACCAAAGGGCTCCTGCAAAAAAAATATTAGAGCTTCATCAAACATAACCCAATAAACATATCATCACATCGAACTTTCATAAACATTCCCAATGAGCATACTAGCTCAAATACCACTTGATGTAACCCTAGTTGGATTACCAATAATGGATAATAAACCTAGGCAACCAATCACACTTAAAGGAAAATAAGCTTAAGCAAGAAAATTATGTAGACCAATTACAACTTAAAACTATAATTTCTCATGGATTTAACAAAAGAAAAAATAAAGCTTACAAACTATTACAAGGTCATGGGCCAATTTTCTATCATAAATTAATTGAATATATGTAAGAATATAATTTTGTAGTTAATACTTCTCTACTACAATAACACACCTCCCTTAATTTCTTCTTTTCATATTCTTAAGCTTTCTCCATTCTACTTTAACCTTTGATGCCACTAGCAACAATAGTACCGAAACCTAACTAACTTCACCAAAAAGGAATTAACTCTCTTTTTCATCTTCTTTATTCAATTTGTACCTTATAAGGGTTGTAGGATTGTTATTTCAATTGCTAAAAATAAGCTAATGCAAAGGATATAATAATTGCTAGAAAAGGTTTGTAACTGTTGTGCCTTTTTCAATTTTACCTTGCGAGTTATACTAACATCTGAAGATAGAATGAGGTAAATGATTAAAATTTATAATTTACCTAAAAAGAATTTTCACCATGCCTGGTGGACCCCAATAGGTAACCAATTCGGGCCCAAAAAAATCCTTTTTTATTAACATTTGAAAAAAAATTTAAATTAGGATACTCATTCAAATAAATATTTGAAAAGTAGAACCAACTACAAAACTTGCATCAATACAAAAATTTAAAACGAAAAGTAAAAAAAAAATAGAGGAAAATATTTTTGAGTGAGGAAGATTGCACAAGCTCCAAAATGCTCCTACATCAAAGTTATAAATGATAATTTGTATTTTAATTAATAATGTTGTTTCTAAATGCTTGATAGACACATATATTTATAATATTATGGTTATATAGTATTTACTTTAATAACCTTTTCACAAAGGTATTTTGTGTTTTACTTGGTGAATAAGTTTGCAAATATTTGTGTCCACGATTGCGTAATCATAAAAATTAAATAAATCATGTTATATTTTTGTTGCTATATGCATTGAAATAACTCATAAAATTGTATTATAATTTACATATATTGATAATTATGTTCAAAGATACCTATAATTATCACAATAAGAACTTAGATAAATTATAATCATATTTTAAGCTATCTATATTCTCAATAATAACATAGCTAATGTATTTTAGAAATAAATAGTATAAATATATTAAATACATATATTTATAAGAATTTGAAGTTTTCATTTGTTTATTTATTTAAGAGATTTTATTTTACTTTAAAAATATTTTATTTACTACTTACATGGAAACATAAATTTTAAGCTTTTTATGTGAACCGTAGATTTTTGGCACCCTAGTTCTAGCACTTCTAGGGTTTTTCACCTAAAAGGAGAAAGAAGGGCCAAAATATCTAGCTAGGTTCACTCAAATTATGTAATGTGTGATGTTAATTAGACTAAATGGAATGATATGAATGCAACTAAACTATGAAATTGAGATATTATGAATGCAAAACCTAAGATTAATGCAATGCTGGAAAACACAATGATTTTTCCAAACATAAACTAAGAATGAACAAATGCAAAACGGAATAGAAGAAGGTTGATTCAGAGTGCACCTGGGCAGAGAATGGAGAATTTGGAATATTCTGAATGTTGACTGAGATCACAAAAAATCACCAGTGGGACTCATTTGCCACTGATGGCGAATTAATCCTGCTTCTGATGAAAACTGTTAGAAACTGGTTTCTAAGTGTCAGGATCTAGAAACTGAAAAAATATAGATTTTCAGCCTTAAGGTGAAACTCATTCACCACTGATGGCGAATCAATCCTCTCCCAAAATTCTAAGAAATCAGGGAACAATTCTACAGCACCAAATCTGAGGTTGTCTGCTTGTCAGGTTGACAAAGTTAATCCTACAAAAAACGGAAAGAATATCTTCTCCAAGCTTGAAATAGGTTATGATTGACTTGAAACACTTTGTTGACTTCTTTTCCACTTTTCAACACCTAAATGCTTGAGAAATCTGCATACACAACACATGCACAAAGGGGGAAAATGGTTAAGGGTTAGAGCAAAGGGATTTGCCTTGGTCAAATCCCACTTTGGTAGTGAAACCCTTAATAAAATGATGAAATGAAAGAGAAAGATAAACTAATAACATGCAAATGCTATCAATTTACCAAACCCTTGTTGAAGAAATTTTGAAGATGTATCAATGGTTGCCTTTGAATGCTTGATTGATGATTGATTTGATGATGCAAAGTGCTCAAATGCTTTAATGAATGCTTGGATTACTTGAATAAGTTATGAGATTGTTGAGAGATGTAAAATTATGAGAAAAGCACATATTTATACACACTTGTGCCTTAGTAACCCGATGATACCTCATTGCAGGCCAACATAAGGTGATTTTAAATAAAAACCTAAAAGGAAATTTAAAATATTTTGAATTTTGAGCCAAGAGGGACTCATTCGCCACCCATGGCGAATGGGTTCCACCTTAGACGTGAATGTGGGTGTCAGGAATTAACTTGCATTTAATGTTATTTGTCAGGTTTACATTCAAAAACACACTTAATTAAGCCTTATAAGGGAATAAAGGGGTCAAATAAACATAAGAAAGGTGTAAATAGTGAAATTATGCCTAGAAAAGCATGAAATCTTGTTGCAAGACTTTACAACACTTCAAAATAGGACTTAATGATGAATAAAAAGATGACTTTTAGGTGAATTATAATGAATAGAGTCTAGAAAAGTGTAGAAATGTTTTACAACACTTCACAACACCTTCACAATACACCATAATTTGAATTTTAAGGACCTAATGTGAATATACAAGCCACATTATATCAATAAATCAAAGCAAAATGGACCAAGCATCAAGAGGAAAGGCCTAAAAGACCATGAAAATGACAAGGGGCCATTTTTCTATGGCACAATTAGCCCCCACTTTAGTGAGAGGATGAACTTGCTTCAAACTCACACTAAAGTATCCATGCACATCGAGAAAGAGGTCCAAATGTACTTATGTTAGCAAGATGGAATGACAATGATCAAGAGGGATGATCAAGCCCCCAGGATGAAAATCCCATGGCAAACTAAACATAAGAACAAAGGAACACACAAGATGATGAAAAAGGAATGAAAGCTTCGATCGTCTATCCAACTAGTTGTGGATAAGATCTAGGTTGTTTGTTTGAAAAAGAGAATGCATACTCACTCTGGGGTAACAGAACTCACGATGGTCCACCGGGTAAGAAAACCCAAAAGGTGAAATACATACACTAGTTGGTATGCACTCACAAACACATAGGTGGCTATGGGGAAGTTCGAGTCGCTGAATGGGCTTCCCGCTCAACCATATTAAAGTTATACCTCCTGATAACTTTAAGAAGGTACCACAAGAAAAAAATTTGGTTTGTGCTTCATGAGACAAGAAAATATTTGTATGCTTAAAACTCATAAACAAATGCAAAGGTACCACAGGCATGCAAGTTGCATTATGCAAGGTGGCAAGAATGTAAAATGCAACATGTAAAATGTAAAAGGTGTTCAAAGGAGTCTTGTTAAGTTCACGCAAGGTCTATCACTTAGGGGACATTGTGTCTAATATTTCCATAAGAGGACCAATCAAAGAATAGAAGATTCACAACTTAGGGGATGCAGTGTGTTGCATCGAACCACCAAGAGGAATGTAATATTCTAAGATAGACCACACTTATGAAGTACATCACACCCAATGTCATCCACAAAGTGACAAACACATCGTATGAAGTGACAAGGCTACACTAAGAACCAAAAATGTAAATGAAATGATGCCAATGTATTCCCCTGACTTTAAAGGAATTGCTACACACTAGTCGAGGAGCAATTACTTTAAAGTAGAAAAAATGAAAAAAGAAAACAAGAAATGAGAGACTTGGAAAGTCCCTATGCCAAGTCATATGTTTCTAAGTAAGGCTACGTCATGTAAATGAAAAAGAAAACAAAAGAAAAGGGAGTTACCCCCCTAGGAAAGAACACACCAAACACATAAGGGATCTATGGATTTTGGGTCAATATGTTCTTTGCTACAATATTTTTATGAAGGAGCTTAGAATTGTCATCATTTCCCAAAGCACATCGAACTAGAAGAATGACACAAAGAGAGGGAAAAAAACAAAAAACAAAGTCTATTTTGGGTCAACATGGAAGAGACATTATGGTCTCAACACTTTGCATCATCCCCAAAAGGAGAAACACAAGTGAATATAAAACTTAAAGGCAAAAGTGAAGGAAAAAGCTTTTGGGTCAACATAAAGGAGACATTTTGGTCTCAATTCCTTATGTCATCCCCAAAAGGAAAAAACACAAGAAAAAGATAAAGGGAAAAGGGGAAAAAAAGGACCTTTTGGGTCAACATGGAAGAGACATTGTAGTCTCAACGCTTTGCGTCATCCCCAAAAGGAAAACACAAAACAAAAAGGAAAAAGATAATGCACGGCATAGAGAAGAATAGAGGTACAAATAGAAGTGTACAAAAAGAGAGAACATATAACGAATGTTACGAGGGAACACGATATGCACATAAAATGAATGAAAAATTTTAAAGGAACTAGTAATGCAAATGTAAGTCAACCATTAACCAAGTTATTGGTTTCTTAATCTTAAGTAATATAAGCAGAAAATGAACAACATAGTTAAGGGACAAAGAAAAAATGCATTACGGAGACAAGGCTAATCAACTACTTGTAAGAGAAGAAGGAGCCTATGTAGGATGATGAGAAGGATCACGCAATAGTGAGAATGAAAGATTCTCCAACTAAGGCATCATAAGAGGATGGTGTTTTAAGGGATGATAGGAAACATTCGGTATCAGTGAAGTGATATTTGTCGAGTATTTCACTCAGTTTCCGACATTCTTCGGTTCGATGTCCCAAAACACAATGATATTTGCAATATGGTATGTTAGAATCTTTAGGACGAATGACCAACCTATTTGAAGGTTGTAAGAGTATAAGACCTTTGTTTAAAATTAAATGAATTCTCCTTTCACATTTAGGTGGTGGATGGGTAGGAAACTTGAGTTTCTTCAATTTGTAAGGTCGTTTTCATTTTCTAGATTCTCCTTTTTCATGGATAGAAGGAGGAAGAGGACCCATGGGGATCCTATCATCCTTGTCATCAGAAGTAGGTAATGGTCATTCACGTGGAAGGAGAATGGTTAATTTAGGAGGAGAATAAAAGATAATTGTACCATCATCATGAAGTCTCCAATATTCAAAAGGAGGCTTGTCAGTATGAGGAGGATCTTGATAACCTAATCCTGTTGTGTTTTCTTCTGTTGGTTTTTGTTCTAGAAGTTGAATTTCATGCTCATGTGTGGTGTCATAACCTTGTTTGTTGAGGATAGTAAAGCCTTTTCCATATTTTTTTCAAGGTTGATGGGAGTGTTTGTAACTTTATGATCATAGAATGGTTGAGGATGTGTTTGTTGAGAGGAACTAGGTCCATTTGATGGAGGAATTTTATGTCCCTCTTGAGTTTCAGGATGTAGGTATCCAAAGTGATCAGGAGGTGCAATAGTAAAAAGATTTTGCAGCATCATGGATGGGTAAAAGGTTGCATTGGCTTCAAGGTTATCAAGACATTCATTTAAGAACTTGTTCATGCTAGCATCATCTTCTCCAATGATGTCAACATCATGAGGAGGACAATCGTGAGGAGTTGAAGGAGCATGAGGAAGCTCAAGGTCATTAGGATCACAGCCAAAGGCACAATTGGACATGTCTACTAATGATTTCAATAAATTCCAAAATTTATTAAAAGAAAATGCCATGATGCCAATTGATGGAAGTAAACTAAGATGCAAGAAATAGAATGAAATAGAGAATCTGGAAAGTAAAACAGAAAGCAACTGTAATGCAGGAAATACCCAAAAATTGCCTGAAAATGCATAATGAAATGTGCAGGTGGATTGATTCGCCCATGGTGGTGAATGAGTCCAACTATGAGAATTTTTATGTTTTTTAGAAAATTTAAAGTGATTCTAATGCTTTTCAGATGCCAATGAAGGATGCGGATGCAATTTTTCAATTTTTTCAATGATATGCAATGCAAAAATGAAATCTAAATAAGTCTTTCACTAATGCAATATGAGAAACCCTAGGATGCAAATACAAGACAATACCCTAATTGAATGTTGATGCAAATGAATCCTAGGATGCAATATTCAATGGAAATCATAAATGTAAAATGTTCAATATGCAAGTTCACCAAAATGAAACGTAGATTTTTGGCATCCTAGTTCTTTTAGCACTTCTAGGGTTTTTCACCTAAAAGGAGAAAGAAGGGCCAAAAGATCTAGCTAGGTTCACTCAAATTATGTAATGTGTGATGTTATTTAGAAAAAATGGAATGATATGAATGCAACTAAACTATGAAATTAAGATATTATGAATGCAAAACCTAAGATTAATGCAATGTTGGAAAACATAATGATGTTTGCAAGCATGAACTAAGAATGAACAAATGCAAAATAGAATAGAATAAGGTTGATTCAGAGTGCACCTAGGTAGAGAATGGAGAATCTGGAATATTCTGAATGTTGACTGAGATCACAAAAAATCGCCAGTGGGACTCATTCGCCACTAATGGCGCATCAATCCTGCTTTATGATGAAAACTGTCAAAAACTGGTTTCTGATTGTTGGGATCTGAAAACTGACAAAATCTATATTTCTATCCTTAAGGTGGGACTCATTCGCCACTAATGGAAAATTAGTCCTCTCCCAAAATTCTAAGAAATCGGGGGACAATTCTACAACACCAGATCTGAGGTTGTCTAATTGTCGAGTTGACGAAGTTAATCCTTCAGAAAACGGGCAGAATATATTCTCCAAGCTTGAAATAGGTTATGATTGACTTGAAACACTTTGTTGACTTCTTTTCCACTTTTCAACACCTAAATGCTTGAGAAATATGCATAGACAACACATGCACAAAGGGGGAAAATGGTTAAGGGTTAGGGCAAAGGGATTTTCCTTGGTCAAATATCACTTTGGTAGTCAAACCCTTAATAAAATGATGAAATGAAAGAGAAAGATAAAATAATAACATGCAAATGCTATCAACTTACCAAACCCTTGTTGAAGAAATTTTGAAGATGTATCAATGGCTTCCTTTGAAAGCTTGATTGATGCTTGATTTGATGATGCAAAGTGCTCAATTGCTTTAATGAATGCTTCGATTGCTTGAATAAGTTATGAGATTGTTGAGAGATGTAAAATGAGGAGAAAAACACATATTTATACACAATTGTTCCCTAGTAACCTGATTATACCTCATCACAGGCCGACATAAGGTGATTTTAAATAACAACCTGAAAGGGAATTTAAAATATTTTGAATTTTGAGCCAAGAGGGACTCATTCGCCACCCATGGCGAATGGGTCCCACCTTGGACCTGAATGTGGGTGTCGGGAATTAACTTACATTTAATCTTATTTGTCAAGTTTACATTCAAAAACACACTTAATTAAGCCTTATAAGTGCATAAAGGGGTCAAATAAAGCATAAGAAATGTGTAAATAGTGAGATTATGCCTAGAAAAGCGTGAAATCTTGTTACAAGACTTTACAACACTTCAAAATAGGACTTAATGATGAATAAAAAGATTATTTTTAGGTGAATTATAATGAATAGAGTCTAGAAAAGTGTAGAAATGTTTTACAACAGTTCACAACACCTTAACAAGACACCATAATTTGAATTTTAAGGACCTAATGTGAATATTCAAGCCACGTTATATTAATAAATCAAAGCAAATTGGACCAAGCATCAAGAGGAAAGGCCTAAAAGACAATAAAAATGACAAGGGGCCATTTCTCTACGACACATTTAGCCCCCACTTTAGTGAGAGGATGAACTTGCTTCAAACTCACACTAAAGTAGTCATGCACATCGAGAAATAGGTCCAAATGTACTTATGTTAGAAAGATGGAATGACAACAATCAAGAGGGATGATCAAGCCCCCAAGATGAAGATCCCAGGGTAAACTAAACATAAGAACAAAGGAACACACAATATGATGAAAAAAGAATGAAAGCTTTGATCATCTATCCAACTAGTTGTGAATAAGATCTAGATTGTTTGGTTGAAAAAACTCACTCTGGGGCGATAGAACTCACGATGGTCCATCGGGTGAGAAAACCCAAAAGGTGAAATACATACGCTAGTTGGTATGCACTCACAAACACATAGGTGGCTATGGCGAAAGGTCGTGTCGCTGAATGGTCTTCCTACTCAACCATATTAAAGTTATACCTTCTGATTACTTTAACAAGGCACCACAAGAAAAAATGCCGGTTTGTGCTTCATGAGACAAGCAAAGCTTCGTATGCTTAGAACTCATGAGAAAATGCAAAGGTACCACAGACATGCAAGTTGCGTTATTCAAGGTGGCAAGAATGTAAAATGAAAAAATGCAACATGTAAAATGTAAAAGGTGTTCAAAGGAGTCTTTTTAAGTTCATGCAATGTCTATCACTTAGGGGACATTGTGTCTAATATTTCCAAAAGAGGATTATTCAAAGAATAGAAGATTCACAACTTAGGGGATGCAATGTGTCGCATCAAACCACCAAGATGAATGTAATATGCTAAGATAGATCACACTTATGAAGGACATCATAGCCAATGTCATCCACAAAGTGATAAACACATTGTATGAAGTGACAAGGCTACACTAAGAACCAAAAATACAAATGAAATGATGCCAATGTATGCCCCCCACATTAAAGGAATTGCGACACACCAGTCGAGGAGCAATTAATTTAAAGTAGCAAAAAAGAAAAAATAAAACAAGACATGAGAGCCAACTTGGAAAGCTCCTATGCCAAGTCATATGTTTATGAGTAAGGCTTCATCATGTACATGAAAAAGAAAGCAAAAGAAAAGGGAGTTTCCCCCCTAGAAAAGAACACACCAAACACATAAGGGATCTATAGATTTGGGGTCAATATGTTCGTTGCTGCAATATTTTTATGAAGGAGCTCGGAACTGTCATCATTCCCCAAAGCACATAAAACTAGAAGAATGACACAAAGAGAGTGAAAATAAATGAAAAACAAAGTTCATTTTGGGTCAACATGGAAGAGACATTGTGGTATCAACACTTTGCGTCATCCCCAAAAGGAGAAACACAAGCGAATAGAAAATGAAAAGGAAAAAGTGAAGGAAAAAGCTTTTGGGTCAACATGAAGGAGACATTTCAGTCTCAATGCCTTGCGTCATCCCCAAAAGGAAAAAACACAAGAAAAAGATAAAGGGAAAAGGGAAAAAGAAAAAAAAGGACCTTTTGGCTCAACATGGAAGAGACATTGTCGTCTCAATGTTTTGCATCATCCTCAAAAGGAAAACACAAAACAAAAAGGAAAAAGACAATGCATGACATAGAGAAGAATAGAGATACAAATATAAGAAGTGTACAAAGAGAGAGAACAGCAAACGTATGTTACAGGGGAACACGATACGCACATAAACGAATGAAAAATTTAAAAGGATCCAGTAATGCAAATGTAAGTCAACCATTAACCAAGTTATTGGTTTCTCAATATTAAGTAATATAAGCGGAAAATGAACAACATAGTTAAGGGACAAAGAAAAATGCATTATGGAGACAAGGCTAATGAACTACTTGTAAGAGAAGAAGGAGCCTATGTAGGATGATAAGAAGGATCATGCAATACTGAGAATGAAAGATTCTACAACTATGGCATGATAAGAGGATGGTGTTTTAAGGGATGATAGGAAAACAATCGGTATCAGTGAAGTGATATTTGTCGAGTATTTCATTCAGTGTCTGACATTCTTCGGTTCGATGTCCCAAAACACGATGATATTTGCAATATGGTGTTAGAATCTTTAGGATGAATGACCAACCTATTTGAAGGTCGTAAGAGTATAAGACCTTTTATTTAAAGTAACTGAAGTCTCCTTTCACATTCAAGTGGTGGATGGATAGGAAACTTTAGTTTCTTCAATTTGTAAGGTCATTTTCATTTGCTAGATTCTCCTTTTTCATGGATAGAAGGAGGAAGAGGACCCATGGGGATCCTATCATCCTTTTCATCAGAAGTAGGTAATGGTCATTCATGTGGAAGGAGAATGGTTAAGTTAGAAGGAGAATCAAATATCATTGTACCATCATCGTGAAGTCTCCAATATTCAAAAGGAGGCTTGTCAGTATGAGGAGGATCTTGATAACCTAATCTTGTTGTGTTTTCTTTTGTTGATTTTTGTTCTAGAAGTTGATGAATTTCATGCTTATGTGTGGTGTCATAACCTTGTTTGTTGAGGATAGTAAAGCCTTTTCCATATGTTTTTTCAAGGTTGATGGGAGTGTTTGTAACTTTATGATCATAGAATGGTTGAGGATGTGTTTGTTGAGAGGAACTAGGTCCATTTGATGGAGGAATTTTATGTCCCTCTTGAGTTTCAAGATGTAGGTATCCAAAGTGATCAGGAGGTGCAACAGTAAAAATATTTTACTGCATCATGGATGGGTAAAAGGTTGAATTGGCTTCAAGGTTATCAAGACATTCATTTAAGAAATTGTTCATGCTAGAATTATCTTCTCCAATGATTTCAACAGCATGAGGAGGACAATCGTGAGGAGTTAAAGGAGCATGAGGAAGCTCAAGGTCATTAGGATCACAGCCAAAGGCACAATTGGACATGTCTACTAATAAACTCCAAAACTTATTAAAATAAAATGCCATGATGCCAATTGATGGAAGTAAACTAAGATGCAAGAAATAAAATGAAATATAGAATCTGGAAAGTAAAACAGAAAGCAACTGTAACGCAGGAAATACCCAAAAATTGCCTGAAAATGTTAATGAAATGTGTAGGTGGATTGATTTTCCCATGGTGGTGAATGAGTCCAACTATAAGAATTTTTTATGTTTTTCATAAAATTTAAAGTGATTCTAATGCTTTTCAAATTCCAATGAAGGATGCAGATGCAATTTTTCAATTTTTTTAATGATATGTAATGCAGAAATGAAATCTAAATGAGTCTTTCACTAATGCAATATGAGAAACCCTAGGATGCAAATACAAGACAATACCCTAATTGAATGTTGATGCAAATGAAGCCTAGGATGCAATATGCAATGGAAATCATAAATGTAAAGTGTTCAATATGCAAGTTCACCAAAATGAAAAGTAGATTTTTGGAACCATAGTTCTTTTAGCACTTCTAGGGTTTTTCACCTAAAAGGAGAAAGAAGGGCCAAAAGATCTAGCTAGGTTCACTCAAATTATGTAATGTGTGATGTTATTTAGACAAAATGGAATGATATGAATGCAACTAAACTATGAAATTAAGATATTATGAATGCAAAACCTAAGATCAATGCAATGTTGGAAAACACAATGATGTTTGCAAACATGAACTAAGAATGAACAAATGCAAAATAGAATAGAATAAGGCTAATTCAGAGTGCACCTAGGTAGAGAATGGAGAATCTGGAATATTATGAATGTTGACTGAGATCACATAAAATCACTAGTGGGACTCATTCGCCACTGATGGCGCATCAATCCTGCTTCTGATGAAAACTGTCAGAAACTGGTTTTTGATTGTCGAGATCCGGAAACTGACAAAATCTAGATTTCTAGCCTTAAGGTGGGACTCATTCACCACTAATGGCGAATCAGTCCTCTCCCAAAATTTTGAGAAATCAGGGGACAATTCTTCAACACCATATATTAGGTTGTCTGCTTGTCGAGTTGACGAAGTTAATCCTACAAAAAATGGGCAGAATATATTCTCCAAGCTTGAAATAGGTTATGATTGACTTGAAACACTTTGTTGACTTATTTTCCACTTTTCAACACCTAAATTCTTGACAAATCTGCATACACAACACATGCACAAAGGGGGAAAATGGTTAAGGGTTAGGGCAAAGGGATTTTCCTTGGTCAAATCTCACTTTGGTAGTCAAACCCTTAATAAAATGATGAAATGAAAGAGAAAGATAAAATAATAACATGCAAATGCTATCAACTTACCAAACCCTTGTTGAATAAATTATGAAGATGTATCAATGGCTGCCTTTGAATGCTTGATTGATGCTTGATTTGATGATGCAAAGTGCTCAAATGCTTTAATGAATGCTTGGATTGCTTGAATAAGTTATGAGATTGTTGAGAGATGTAAAATGAGGAGAAAATCACTTATTTATACACACTTGTGTCTTAGTAACCCGATGATACCTCATCACAGGCTGATATAAAGTGATTTTAAATAAAAACCCGAAAGGAAATTTAAAATATTTTGAATTTTGAGCCAAGAGGGACTCATTCACCACCCATGGTGAATGTGTCCCACCTTGGACCTGAATGTGGGTTTCGGGAATTAATTTGCATTTAATGTTATTTTTTGGGTTTACATTAAAAAAATACACTTAATTAAGCCTTATAAGGGCATAAAGGGGTCAAATAAAGCATAAGAAAGGTGTAAATAGTGAAATTGTGCCTAGAAATGCATGAAATCTTGTTACAAGACTTTACAACACTTCAAAATAGGACTTAATGATGAATAAAATGATGATTTTTAGGTGAATTATAATGAATAGAGTCTAGAAAATTGTAGAAATGTTTTACAACACTTCATAACACCTTCACAAGACACCATAATTTTAATTTTAAGGACCTAATGTGAATATTCAAGCCACATTATATCAATAAATCAAAGCAAAATGGACCAAGCATCAAGAGGAAAGGCCTAAAAGACCATGAAAATGACAAGGGGCCATTTTTCTACAACACATTATGTGATTTGGGAAAAAGGGATCTAGGGTCTAAATCACACTTTCTCCTGCATCATACAATGGAAGGAACAAAAACTGATCACAAACACCCACTTGGCTACTAACTAGTACAGAAGAGCCAGAATGGTGGATCAAGGTTTTGGTTCTTTCTTTGGGTGATGATTGATATTGATTAACTGACTATTGATTGACTTAATTTAATGATGTGAATATGCAACTAGTTCAACTATGAAAATGAAGCAAATTGATGAGATTACAGACAAATAAAAAATAGAAAACCATTGAAAATAGATTACAAAGAAGTAGAGCACAAACACAGAGGAACCTGGCATAAAAATCTAAGCTTGAGTTGATTGGACAAGGGTGTCAATGCCCTAGACCTGAGAATGTAGACCTTCAAAAATAGAATTTAGATCTCAGTTGGTCCATGTCTATAGGCTCTTCTTTGTTGGACTTTGTGTTGAAACTATCTATTGCTAATTAATTCCACTTTCGCTAATTTGTTGACATATAAGACTTGAATGCTTGATTGATAAATTAGTTCTTCAATCCATTGCCAAATTTTCTTCAGATCTATAACCTGCACATAAGAGAGGAGGGAAAGGGTTGTTTTGTATAGGGGCTTTCCTAATTCAAACCTAGTTGTGGTATTTTAACTTCCACAATGGTTATGATGATGTAAAAAAGTGTTTACCCTCAGTCGGGTAGAGGTAAATGGATAATTGAATGATAAATTCAAAAGTGTCACACCTTACCACTTAGATCGACACTATACTCATCACCTTCAAGAATAATTGGATGCTTGATTTGAATTCCTACAATTGTTACTGCTTACAAAACAAATGGACATGAAACATGAATAAACTCAAATAAAAATGATTTATTGCTAACATGATTCTTGACTAGAATAATGCTACAATAATTTTGCTCTTGACTTTTTAGGATGCTCAATTGTCACTTCAAAAAAAAATTGGATTCATTAGGATTTCAAATGGTGAAAAATACTTGTATTTATATGCATATCTATCATTTCCCACAAATTAATTACTAATAGTTGACAAATGAATTTGAAATTCTAAATGTTAAAATACTAACATTGAAATATTTAAATTGGGGCAAAAATATGTTTGACAGGGATGCTAGTGCCCTAGTACAAACCTATTTTTTGGGTTTTTTGTGTCAAATAAATTTTAATTAATGATTCCAAATTTCACTCTATTTTTCTAAATATGATCATAAAATGTGCAACTTAAAAGCATAATTTTGTCCAAGCACATAAGGGGGAGTTAAACCTAGTGTGAAATTGTCAAGGGTGACAATTTACAATGCTATATTTATCCCCCACTCTAGTGAGAGTATGAACTTATGTTCATGCTCACTCTAAAGTAAGGATAAGCTTTAAGAAGGGTTCTTTTATCCAAACATTGAAGAGATAGGATGACATTGAATCTAGGGGATGCACTAGCACCCAAGCTCAAGATCCTATGGCACAATAATGTAAAAGACAAAGGAAGCACACATAAATTGAAATGTAGCATGAAAAACATGAAGCATACATAATGAAGACACAACAACTAACATAATGTGAAACAAAACTAGTATAAACACTACATGATACAAGAACAATGAAGACACGAGGACAACACAAACATAATAAAATTTAAATACAAGGTTAGTACACTAAAAATTATTTGATTCGATAGGGTAAAGAGACATCATTCTTAAATTTTTCTCAATTATCAAACATCATCCCTCAAATATGATGTTAGACAAAAATTTTGCTCTCATAACGATCAACAAGCTATGTTATGTTAGATCACTTACATGAGTTGCATAGATCCAATGGCTAACAAGTTGCATTACGCTAGGTTTTCATGCAATATGATGGGTTTCATAAGGCTAGAAAGTTGTGTTATGCTAGTTTACTCGTGAAACACGTGGCTACAGTGGAAAGCAACTTGTGGTATGCTAAGTGGCCATGTAAAAATACTCTCAAGTTCTCAAATCAACAAGTTGCATAAAATTTTAACATCATGGGGACCATTTAACGTCATAGAGGAAAAATCACCTCAAGGGGTGTGTACAAGCTTAACATTGCAAGGGACTATTTAACAACATAGGTGGTGAATCACCTCAAGGGGTGTACATAAATTTAATGTCATGAGGGACCATTTAACATCACAAGGGAAAAATCACTTCAAGGGGTGTACACAAGTTTAATGTCATGAGGGACAAAATCATAAATTCATACCTTAGGGAATATCATGCTTAATATCACCACTAAAGGGGCACATGAGTGATATGGACACACTTTAGGTTCCATATCATGCCTAATACCACCGCTAAAGGGAAACACATGAACAATGTGTAAAGCCACACCTTTGGAGATATCATGTATCATACCACCACTAAAGGGTCATGTGAATCATTTTTTAGGCCACACTTTAGGGTACATGATTTAAACTCTTGGAAGATGCCACAATCAATGAGGGGAATATTCCCCCCCTTAAAATTTTAATGTACTTGTTATATAATATTTTAAGAAAAAATAGATAAAGAGTGGATCCCTTAGAAATGATACACACCTCAAAAGATTAGTTATCATCCCCCCCCAAGTGTACCGACAAGGTCAACCATTATGGATATTATCATGTCACTCCCCACTAATGAAATATAGTTGTACAACATTTTTTTTTCCCCCATGCATGTCAATAAGCATCATATGATACTAGGAATGCCACATAACAAGGAAAAACACCATAATAACTAGCTTTTTATTTTATATGGATCGACATAGATTCCATATAATTTTATTAACCATTGTAGTTTTCCTTTTAAAGCACAACACTCATCAGTGGTATGCCCAAACATTTGGTGATATACATTTAAAAGGATGAATTATATTTTGTCTTCTTGTTAAATTTTTACTCACAAGGAGGTGGAAGAGTGATCAATTCCCACCTCAAAAGTGTATATAATGTATGCTAAGTTATCTCAGACAATGCATGTGGAGTGGAGATTAGGCCATCTCTTCTTGATCAATGGGGTAGTGGGGTGGAAGCTACAATGAATTTCTTATGCAAAGGTGGAGGGCCTTGGTAAATAAGTCATAATATGGAGGAATGCAATGTTTTTTCTAAGAGAGTTTTAATCTTAGGTTCCTTTATCTAAACCTTGTTTAGAAAGCATCTTAAATGCTTGACCATAACACTTTTGTAAATCAATAGGTGTATTGCTAGGTATGTTTGCATAATATGGATGAATACTTTGTGGCAAGTGAGTGTTAGGGAAGGGGAATTATTTTTATATATATTTAATGGGAAAGGGATGAATTGTAAAGAGGTATATTTATGAGAAGAAGAAAACATATCAAGTGAAGGAATGATAGGCTTTGCATACTTTTGGCTAGGGTGAGTAGGTAAGGTCGGATGAGTGCATATGGATTCTTCATTTTTGTGTTTTATGTTCTTAATGAGAATTTTTTTTTGAAGGGTGGGTAAGGAATTATTTAGGGATCTATCCATGATCTCTTCTTACACCAAGATATCCTCACTAGTAGGGCATGTATTGGGAGAGAAGGAAACATCAACTTCATCATCTACTGGAGGAACATTACCAAAAGAATAAAACGAAACTTTAACCAAGGATTTTAAAGAACATATAATTTTTCCAAAGTATTCAAATATTTTTAAATCTCTTTATCACAAGTAATATAGTTATATATAAATATTGAATTGTAGCAGAACACTGCACAGAAAATTGGGAACAAATATGAATAGAAAAATTAGAGAGATTACTATCATTGAAATCCAGTCCAAATAGTCTGGATAGGGGCACTAGTGCCCTATACCAGAGGAGTTAAATTGTAATTATTTAAAAATTTGGAAACAAATTTCAATTTCTAAGGATCTAAAGTTGTACAAGTTGAGGTCTAGATGTAGAATTTTTTTTGGAAATGCATAAAATCCAATTTTACTATGTGTAATACACAACTATGCATACAATTTTAGATTTTTGAATTAATGTAAGAAGTCAAAAGAAAATTTTAATATTTTTTTAATTGGAAAAAATGGATCTAGATCCTAAATCACACATTTCCCAATTGAGGGAGGATTGGAAATTATCTCAAATCCACTTGACTAAAAATCCTAATAGGAAGAGTCAAAATGGTGGATCAGGGATATAATCCTTTGTGTTGTGGATATGTGGAGAATGTGATGGATTTTTTGGTGATTTTTTATGAACCAAACTTGATCTCATCCCTCACCTATGAATCTGCCAAAATTCAATTATTAGCAAGGGTGAGGATTGGCCAACACACAAGTAAGGATTCTAAAGCCCTTACTTCTACTCTTCAGGCTCTGTGAAAACCGGGAGGGTAATCCCATTTATGCTCATAAGATACTCATTTCAAGAGTTAAAAGCATTTTTTCACACAGATGAATTCCTCCAAAATGCAAATAGGAAACATTCATCAATGGTTTGGCGGACCTTTTAATAAAATAGTATCCATTGCAAGGAATGAAGTGATACTTTATATTAGGACATTATAATTGAAAGTTTTTATGATTTCATTGTCATTCCAAGCCTCTACTTAGGTGCATTACTAACTCAATTAAAATTAAGATAAGCTAATGAAGAGACCAGTGCCTCATCATAGGGATAATGGATTCACCTTTGTAAATAATCAATAATACCCTAACAATTCTACTTAGTAATTGGTGGACAATTGATATACTACATTGTAGCATTCAACTCACTGTGTTTAAAACATAGCTTCTTACCAAATCCTATATCCTTTCCTCACAAACCCATGACCTTATTTTAGCATTAAGTCAACCCCTTGGATTGAAGCATAAACAAACTCATTCATTTAGTTTAAACAACGGAAGACAAATGAAACTATCATGAATAATTTCATTCATATAATCTGCAAGGAAACTACATAGGAGAGAATATATTTTAGAACTAATATTTTTAATTTACTGATGTTACTATATGTGTCGCCAAAACATGTATAGTTTACATCTTTATGCTCACTTGAGTCTCTCTTATGGACTTTGGCTTGATTTTTCCTAGATTTGATGTTGTATTGTGTCCAACACATTCACATTAGGTCTTGGACCCTTGAATCATTAAGACTTCTAGGATGTCTTGTAAAAGTGTTGTGAAGTGTTGTAACCCACTTTCACACTTTTCTAGGACCCTTTCATTATAATTCACTTAAATATCCCTTTTTTCTCACTTACCAAGTCTTATTCCAAAGTGTTGTAAAGAGTTGTAACAAAATCTCAAGCTTTTCTAGACTTATCATCACTAATTCAACCCTTTCTCATGTTTAAATGACCCCTTTATGCACTTTCCAGCCATACTTAAGTGTATTTTTTAGGATATTCCCATTAAACAACATTTAATGCACTTTAATCTCTAAAACCCAGTGAAATTTCCCTGGTGGGACCAAGTCACCACCTTGCACAACTTAGTCCCACTGGACACTAAAATCAAAATAATTTTAATTTCTTAGTGGGATTTTATCCTCTTACCCTTAAGGTTGGCCTGTGATGTGTTATTTTCAAGAAATTTAGGAAAATCAAGTATAAATAAGGGTTTTTCCTCTCATTTTAACCCATATTCATTCAATCATTCATCCACTCAAGCAATTCATCCATTCACTTAATAATTTTCAAGCGTTCAAGCATTCTAAGCATAATCAAGTCATCCATTGGAGCACTTCATTGCATATCTTCATATTTCTACATCAAGGGTTTGGTAAGTCTATGGAATTGCATGTTATTTATTTATCATTCTCTTATTTCATTTCATTATCTAGGGTTTGATTACCAAAGTGGGGTTTGACCAAGGCAAACCCCTATACTCTAACCCTTAACCCTTTTTCCCCTCTTTGTATGTGTGTTTGCAGACTTTGTATACAGATTTGTCAAAGAGTTTGGTGTCAAAAAGTGGTCAAAAATCCATCAAAGTCAACAAATCCCTAATTGAAGCTTGGAGACCTCTTTCAACTCGTTTTCTGCAGATTCGGGATCGGACACCTGTCAGAAAAGCAATTGCAGACAGGAAGCTACAAAATCTTGTCCCGAAATTCCAGAAATCTCCAAGTGGACCAAGTTGCCATCTATGGAAAATTAGTCCCACTACCAGGCCTTAAAATTTATTTTTACATCTCTGAGTACCCATTTGGTAGATTTCTATTCCAACATATTTTCTTTGAAACTGAACTAAGTCACCCAGCTTGGCGTAAGTGTCCCAGTCAACATTTCCAGTCAACTTTGTAGGATTCCAAAGCCTCTCTGCATCAAATTCCAAAATCCAAGTGCACCTCTCTAGTTTTGTTCGATTCTTTCATCATTTACTTGCATTCTTAGGTGTTTTTGCATACATCATTGTGTTTTCCAGCACTTTCCATTTCTTAATTTTTTTAAAAGGGTAAACACTTTTGGCCCAGAGCTATGAATCGGTGAGGTCACAAATGAGGGACCTCATTCCCAATTTATACATTCAACAATTACACCCTAGTGTGGTTTGAACCTTGATGGCAAGAACAACACCACAACTACTTAACCATCATACTATGCCACTATTGGCTAGCACTTTCCATTTCTTAGGTTTAGTATCAATAAGTCATTTCTTTTTTAGTTTATTGCATTAGGACATCATATTTAAGCACATTGCACCCCTCATAACATTAATCTTGAGTGTAGACATTAGCATTTTGGGCCCATTTCTCTCCTTTTAGGTGAAAAACCTAGAAGAGTTAGAGAAACCCTTGGGTAACCAAAATCATTGTCCACATTTTGGTGAACCCGACATTTGAACATTTTTACTTCTGATTTCAACAACATCCTAGGTTTAATTTGCATTAGCATTGCATTAGGTGTTGTATTGTTTAAATTGCATCCTAGGGTTTTCAAAATTACATTAGTGAAAAGCTCATATAGCTTGCATTTGTGCATCATCTTTCATTAGAAAGCAACAAAAAATATGCATTTTCATATTGTAGTTGCATCTGTGCATTTGAAAACCATCAAATTGTATTCTAAATTGCTGCAAAATCTCAAAAAAATCATCAGTGGGACTAATTCGCCACACTAGGTGACTTAGTCCTTCTACACATTTTGCACTGTAATTTTTGGCATTTTCTGAGCATTTATTTTGCATTTCTATTTTTTGTTATTCTTTTGTTATACTTCCCAGACTTACTATTTATTGCATTTAGTTTGCTTGCATCATGGATTTTTGCTTTAATAATTTTTGTATGTCATTAAAATCTTTAGTGGACATGTCAAATTGTGCCTTTGGAATTGATCCTAATGACCTTGAGCTTCCTCATGCTCCTTCAACTCCTCATGAATGTCCTCCTCATGTTGTTGACATCATTGGAGAAGATGGTGATAGTATGAATAAGTTCTTAAACGAATGTCTTGACAACCTTGAAGCTAATGCATCCTTTTATCCATCCATGAAACAAAAAGACCTTCCTACAGTCTCACCTTATGATACATTTGGATACCTACATCCTGAAACAAATGAAGGACCTAAGTTCCCTCCAACAGGTGGACCTAGTTCCTCTAACCAAGCAACTCCTCAACCATTCTATGATAACAAAGTTACCAACACACCAATCAACCTTGAAGAAACATATGACAAAGGTTTTACCATCAATGATAACTTTAAGATACCCCCCTCAAAAAAAGATATAAAATCTTGGTGAATCTTTCATTTTTTTTAGGAAAAAATATTAATTTTTATTGGTGAATCTTTCCTTTTTTTGAAAAAAATATTAATTTTATTGATGATTTTTTTACATCACTAAAAATTTTAGAAAATTTAGGAAAATCTTGAAAAATAATAAGAAAATGCATTAATTATGATGGTGAATCTATCCAATCTAAAAATAATTCTCATGGAAAAGAAGGTGCTCGAGGGTGGAAATTATTGATGGGTTGAAGGGGTAGACTATAATATTTACTTTGCACCATTGTTTTAAAATATATATAATGGACCTCATTATATTCTGCAATTTAAAATGAACCCATGATCTGTAATTCTCATGGGGATCAAAATTTCTTTTAGATAATTTATCTAATGATCCTCGTTATACTCTATAAGATAAAATTTACCCACAATCTATAATGCTCATGAGACCCAAAATTGTGGGCTCCATGAGCATTATAGATCATGGGTACATTTTACCTCGTGGAATACAATAAGGGCCATTAGATTATATTATAAATCAATGGTGGAAACTAAATATTATAAATATGGTCCTAAAGAAACTAAAAATTATGATATACTATTAGCAAATTAATATAGATTTCTACTATAATTTATAAAATTTAGGCGAATCTAATCTAATCATGTATCGAATATTGTGGTGAATTTTTGAGTTAAATTTTTTAATGAAATAAATTATTTGGTGATTTAAATAAGACTATAATAGAATTTTGTAAAAATGTGGCGATTCAAGTCACGTTGCTCGAACTATTAGCCAATTTTGGATTCCCAAATTTTAACTATTAGCCAATTGGCGAATATTAGCCACTAAAAAAATCACTGTTTACGATCTTAAGCAAACAGGGATGTGACACAACAACTGAACATGACATTCATCAACTTTTATAACAAAGACCAACTGATAAAAACATAATAGGGTTAGGCTATTAAGATCCTCCTCATGACAGCAAGCCTCATGTAGAATATTGGAGACTCTGTGATGATGGTACGGTGATCTTTGATTCCCCCTTATTTGAATGTCCTTCTTCCTCCTGAACAACCCTTACGTGATACCAATGACAAGGATGATAGGATCCCATTGGGTCCTCTTCCTCCTTCAATTCATGAAAAGGGTGAATCTAGTAAATGCAAACGACCTTACAAATTGAAAAAACTAAAGTTTCCTCTCCATCCACCACCTGAATGTGAAAGGAAATTGCAAATCCTTCTAAACAAAGAACTCATTTTATTACCACCAATGAATAGGTTGGTCATTTATCCTAAAGATTCTAATGTTGCACATTGTGCATATCATCATGTTCTAGGACATCGAAGCGATGAGTTCCGCCAATTGAAAGAAATACTAAGCAAGTATCATTTTGATGGTGATAATTGCTATCCAATAAATCCTTAACTTGTTAAACCTCTACCAAACATCCCATCATGTAATAGTTGCAAAATATTCTCTTCTCACCATTACATGATCTTTCCCATCACCTATCTCGGCTTATTCTTTCCTTTCACTTAGTGGGGGCAATAAGTCGATAGCCCTGTCCTAGTAATACATTTGTCCTTGTCCCCTAGCTATTTTTTTCACCTTCCACTTATCCTAACTAAGAATGGGAGGTGGATGACTCACTTGATGGTTGACTTTCCTTTGCATTACTAGTATTTTTATTTTCTTTCGTGTATGTGTGTATGGTGTTCCCCCATGACGTTACATTTTATGTTCTCTCTCTTTGTAACATTCTTCTATTTATACCTTCATTCTTCTCTATGGCGTACATCACTTTTGTCTTTCACATTTTTTTTTCCTTTTTGGGATGACACAAAGCATAGAGACACCCTATGTCTCTTCCATGTTGACCCACAAGGTCCTTTTCTTTTTTTCTTTTGCTTTTGTTTTCCTTTTGGGGATGACGCAAGGCATTGAGACCGAAATGTCTCCTTCATGTTGACCCAAAAGCTTTTTCCATTTTCATTCACCTTTTCATTTTCCTTTGCTTGTGTTTTCCTTTTGGGGACGATCCAAAGCATTGAGACCAAAATGTCTCTTCCATGTTGACCCAAAATGGATCTTTCTTTTTCTTTTCTTTTTT
The DNA here is from genome assembly GCA_007258455.2 of Sequoia sempervirens. NCBI lineage: Eukaryota > Viridiplantae > Streptophyta > Pinopsida > Cupressales > Cupressaceae > Sequoia > Sequoia sempervirens. The sequence goes on from VDFB02252616.1 coordinate 238,299,307, forward strand.
CTCTCTTTGTGTCATTCTTCCAGTTCTATGTATTTGGGGAATGATAACAGTTTCAAGCTCTTTAATCAAAACATTGCAGCAAAGAACATACTAACCCCAAATCCATAGATCCCTTATGTGTTTGGTGTGTTCCTTTTGGGGGAAACCTCTCTTTCTTTTGTTACTTTTTCTCACATGATGCAACCTTACTCGGAAAAGTATGGCTTGGCATAGGGGCTTTCCAAGTTGGCTCTCATAACTTGTTTCTTTTTGCATTTTTCATTTGCTACTTTAAAGCAATTGCTCACATAATGGTGTGTAGCAATTCCTTTAAAGTGGGGGCATACATTGGCATTATTCGTGTTTGCATTTTTTTTCCTTTTTCTTGGTTCTTAGTGCAGCCTTGTTACTTTATACGATGTGTTTGTCACTTTGTCAATGAAATTGGGTATAATTTCCTTCATGAGCATGATCTCTCTTACCATATTACATTCCTCTTGGTGGCCTGATGTGATGCATTGCATCCCCTAAGTTGTAAATATTATATTCTTTGATTGTTCCTCTCTTGGAGACATTAGACACGGTGTTCCCTAAGTTAAATACCTCGCATGAACTTAACAAGACTCATTTGAACATTTCCTTGCATGTTGCATTTTGCATTTGCATGGCCACCTTGCATAACATAGCTTGCATTCCTGTAGTGCCATTGCATTTGTTCATGAGTTCTAAGCATACGAAGCTTTTCTTGACTCATGAAGCACAAAACACATTGTCCTTTGTGGCGCCTTATTAAAGTTATCAAGAGGCATAACTTTGATATGGTTAAGTGGGAAAGCCCATTCTGAGGCATGACTTTTCCCCATAGCCACCTGCTTGTGTGAATGCATACCAACTGTGAACATATGTTTCTCACCTTCTTGGGCTTTCTCACCCCGTGGACAACCAGAAGTTATGTGGCCCCAGAGTGAGTATACTTGGGCCTTCTCACCCAATGGACAACCATGAGTTCCATCACCCTAGAGTGAGTACACATTTCTTTCTCCAAAAAAATAGCCTAGATCTGATCCACAACGGGCTAGAAAAATGATTGAAGCTTTCTTTCATCCTTTTTCATCACTTTAATGTGTATATTTGGTTTTCCATGAGATCTTGATCCTTGCCGGGTGATCCCACAATAGTGGTTTACAATTTTTGGCCAAACTGGACACTGAAATTATTTTTTTAAACTAAATCTTCACATTCGGGCACCTATAGTAGCTAAACCGTGAAGAATTTGAAGATGATGCAAACTACAGTCTCATCACATTTTGTCTGTAGATTCTAAAAATATTTTTTTCAAAATTTTTGGAATCAGATTCCACTTCTTTTTCCATCTCCCATGAAAACTGGTTTTTTCAAAAAACAACTTTTTTAAAAAGTGACGCACACCGTATAATGCATAAATTTTTTTCAATGAAGGATAAAATTATAATTCTTTTGAATTTAGATTCGTAACTCTGATATCTAGTGCTTCCACTTGGTTAGATAGTTTTTTATTGAATATTTTTTCTTTAATCAAGTTTTAAAGTCAAACCAATTACAATTCAGACATAGCGCGACCGTATAACGCATAACTTTTTTTGTATATATCGAAATTCAAATTTTTTTTTCTATTGGATCAAGGACTTCAATATCTGGTGTACTTATATTTTTTAATTTTTTTTTGATAATCTGCTATTTTTCCACATGTGCAGAACATAGACCTTCATTTTTGATGAAAAACCTATGTTTAATAAAACTAAAATATCAAACACATAATAAAACCAAAACATATTAAAATTATATTTGTTGGATAGCTCGTTCTGAGGACTACCTAATTCCAATTGGGTTTGTGAATATTCCTCCATTTTCATCCTCAACCCGAGCTCCGAAGTTCCAAAATTCAATTTTTTTCTGTCTCAGGGGGGATGAGGAATAAAGGGGGTTCGAGTGAACCACTAGGGGTTCGCTCGAACTAGGATTCATTCGAACCCCCCTTCTATAAGGGGTTTTGGTGGCTTTTTTGGCGGTAAAGTATTAAGAGGGTTCGGTCGAACCTAGGTTCTACCGAACCCCTAATTGGTTCAGTCAACCAATAGGTTCATACGAACCCCTAAAATCAAGTTTTTTTCCATGCATTCATTTTTTGTGAGTTTTCCTTCCTCACTTCAATTGTAAACCACTATTGTGGCTTCACCCAGGGGCTTGATCATCCCTCTTGATTATTGTTGTATCATCTTACCAGCATGAGTGCATTTGGATCCCTCTCGATGTGCATGTTGGGCCTTTGGTGTGAGTCTGAAGCAAGTTCATCCTCTCACTAAAGTGGGGGCTTAATGTGTCGCCAAAAAATGTATAGTTGAAATTTGTATGCTCACTTGAGTCTCTCTTATGGACTTTGGCTTGATTTTTCCTAGATTTGATGTTGTAATGTGGCCAACACATTCACATTAGGTCTTGGACCCTTTAATCATTAATACTTCTAGGATGTCTTGTAAAAGTGTTGTGAAGTGTTGTAACCCACTTTCACACTTTTCTAGGACCCTTTCATCATAATTCACTTAAATATCCCTTTTTTATCACTTACCAAGTCTTATTTCAAAGTGTTGTAAAGAGTTGTAACAAACTCTCATACTTTTCTAGACTTGTCATCACTAATTCAACCCATTCTCATGTTTAAATGACCCCTTTATGCACTTTCCAGCCATACTTAAGTGTATTTTTTAGGATATTCCCGTTAAAAAAAAATTAATGCACTTTAATCTTCGAAACCCAATGAAATTGCCCTAGTGGGACCAAGTCACCACCTTGTGTGACTTAGTCCCACTAGGCACTAAAATCAAAATAATTTTAATTTCTTGGCGGGATTTTATTCTCTTACCCTTGAGGTCGGCCTATGATGTGTTATTTTTGGGAAATTTAGGAAAATAAAGTATAAATAAGGGTTTTTCCACTCATTTTAACCCCTATTCATTCAAGCATTCATCCACTCAAGCAATTCATCCATTCACTTAATAATTTTCACGCATTCAAGCACTCTAAGCATAATCAAGTCATCCATTGGAGCACTTCATTACATATCTTCACATTTCTACATCAAGGGTTTGGTAAGTCTATGACATTGCATGTTATTTATTTATCATTCTCTTCTTATTTCATTTCATTGTCTAGGGTTTGATTACCAAAGTGGGGTTTGACCAAGGCAAACCCCTATACTCTAACCCTTAACCCTTTTTCCCCTCTTTGCATGTGTGTTTGCAAATTTTGTATGCATATTTTTCAAGGAGTTTGGTGTCAAAAAGTGGTCAACAATCCATCAAAGTCAAAAAAGCCCTAATTAAAGCTTGGAGACCTCTTTCATCCCATTTTTTGCAGATTCAGGATTGGACACAGGTCTGTCAAAAAAGCAAGTGCAGACTGGAAGCTACAGAATCCTGTCTTGAAATTCTAGAAATCTCTAGGTGGACTAAGTTTCCATCTGTGGTGGATTAGTCCCACTACTAGGCCTGAAAATTGATTTTTACATTTCTGAGTACCCATTTGGTATATTTCTATTTTGGTAGATTTTCTCTGAAACTGGACTAAGTCACCCAGCTTGGCGTAAGTGTCCAAGTCAGCATCTCCAGTCACCTCTACAAGATTCCAGAGCCTCTCTACATCAAATTCTACATTACAGTGCACCTCTCTAGTTCTATTCAATGCTTTCATCATTTACTTGCATTCTTAGGTGTTTTTGCATACATCACTATATTTTCTAGCACTTTGCATTTCTTAGGTTTAGCATTAATAAATCATTTATTTTTCATTTCATTGCATTAGTACATCATATTTAGGCACATTGCACCTCTCATAACATTAATCTTGAGTGTAGACATTTGAATTTTGTGCCCATTTCTCTCCTTTTAGGTGAAAAACCTAGAAGAGTTAGAGAAACCCTTGGGTAACCAAAATCATTGTCCACACTATAAAACCATTTTAAGATCATTACATCATGACTCATAACCTAAACTTTCTCCTGGTATATTCATCAGTATATCTATTTACATTCTACTCCTTTCTAAGAGTAGCTTTTTCACCTAGAACCTTCTGAGACTCAAAAGATGAACCCTCATTATCAACCTTGAAATCCCTTTTATAGAACAAGGGAGAAACAAGCATCCAACTTAATTATGATTACATTTCACATTTCATTTCAAAACCAATTTCACCTGAATTCAAGAAATTCCCCAGAAAAAACTATAGGTAATCATTTGCATAGCAGGGGAAAGCAAAAGATAAAATTCATCATGAGTTATCGATGGAGAGTAACCAAATCACCCAGAAGGTATCATTAGTCATTGTTGCACAACATCCACATCAAGCAAAAATATTCTTCATTATACCAGCTGAAATATATCCACATATGCACAAGAGACAAAACCACACATAAGTTGAGAAGGATGATCCTGATGCAGTGGCAATGGTGTCATCAAAAAAAAAAACAAGGAGAATATGCTACTCTGAGTCATCAACATCAAAGTATGCTTGTCCCCACCTTGTTCGTGATGCAATAGGAGGAACCATCACTCCTTCGTTGGAGTCTTCATACGACACCAAAGAGAGAAGATACTAGTCGTATCCCGAGTCAGTGTCACCTCCACCATTTGAAGGGCTATTAGAAAGCACAATAGGAGAATTGTGTCTCCCCATATAGGCCTGGTGACTCTTGTCTCTTTTTTTTCACTCTTCTCAAGCTCAGCTAACTCCTTCCCCTTAAACTTGACCAATTCTTCTGAAATGGTCTTGTTTCTCAAATTGTACGTGCTCTTGACAATAGTCTTCTTCTTCTTTTGACCATGGGCATTCTTTTTACCCTTTGGAACCATAGAAGTCTCAGGGACTTCCAGGTTAGCCATAGACATGTCCTATTGACACTCAAACACACTGAGTTGTCTAGACCTCCTAGTTGGTTGAATTGACACACCCGACTTACCCATTTTGCAGAACACAGAGTGCAAGCTTAGCAAATCTAAATTGAGAGGAAACTAACCAACTTTGAGCTCCTGAATCAAATTTGTAGGAAAGCACACCCAAAAACCCAGACAACTTCAACTAGTCCCAGAAATATGAAACTCCCAGAAAAACTAAAGCATGAATTAAATAGAGCTCATACGAAAAGCTAACTCACCCGGGATAAAAACATCAACACCTCTGCAATTGAAAAATCAACACTTGCACACTTCTTCTATGACCCACACTTTACATTTTTTGAAAATGGTGAGATCAAATGGTAGGCGATCTGAATTAAATAGACAATTTGGAGCGTGCAGCAGTTAATGATTGAAGAGATCATCTTGCGATCAAGTTGATAACTTAGCAGGTCAGCTTTGAATCTGGACCGTCAATCTGTGAGGATTTAAAACTTGATCAATGGCCACCTTGAGCATCATTTATGGCTTTTACAACTTTTTCCTAAAAAACAATGATACCACCTCAGAAAGCTGACACATTTACCCTTAATCTTCATTAGTCACCTGTGATATGAAAATCAACATGCATCTCTAACTCGATTCGTGCCCTTTCATTTATATCGATGTAGTACACAGAGCTGGAATTTGAAGAGAATGTTCCCTTAAACAATTTTTCACTCATCTTGGATTTTCCCCACCTTTCCATAGTTCAATCAACGACACGAGCCTAGATGCGATGAAATCTTGACCATTGGGTCACTGTCCCCTTTTCGGAAATCTCCTCCTCACATCTTGTTTCATTGATTCATGTTTGAAATTCTCGACGATATCAGCGACAAATTGAAGCAAGAGATGAAACCGCATTAGGCCATGTGCACCTGCATGAAAATCTAAGGTACAAGAGACATCGCTCACAAGAGAAATTCAGATCAGTGAAAAAAAACTTGAACAAAACACTCCATCGCTCATCGCCAATTTGAACAAAATAATCGCACAGCCATCTGTGATGGGTGAAGGAAAGGAATTCAAAGAGCCCTAAGGTTATAACTCATCACCCATTTGAAACTCAAAACTTGGAATGAATCCGCGATGAGCGATAAGAGAAGATATAAAGAGCACTGAGGGCCATCGCGCATCGCTAATTCTCATCATGAAAATCATAAGCAAATAGTGATGAGAGATCCCAGTGATAACAAAAGCAACACACATATCGTGCATCACTAATGTAAAACTCAAAACCCATAACCTATCCACGATGCACAAAACAAAAGAAATGTCGCTCATCGCTAATCATTGATGCAAGTTTGTTTTCAAAAAGCCATCCACGATGAGTGAAACCAAAGAAACGTCACTCATCGCTCATCGCTGATTTAAATTCATTTCAAAATCTATCTGTGATGAGCAATAAAGAGAAGCAGTGGATAGGACTTAAGTGAAGACAATTCAACATGTGCTTGCAATTTACTCTAAGAAAGGGGACCATCTAGGGAAACGTATAAAAGGCCTCAAAGGACATAGAACATATTATTTCAAAGGATGTAAAGTCCAAATAAAAGAATGTTGGACCTAGGCATGAGGGGACGGTTACTCCATGGGTTCAAATGCCTCAAGATGTTTTAGAATGACCGAGAACTGGTGATAAGAAGTCAACGATAAATTATATCATTGATGAGGGATTTGATTTAAGGGTTTCTTGGGTGAAATTTTGACAGCAAAATCCCCAAGCAATATTAGTGAACAAAACCCTAAGTCTAGACATTTGAAAGTGACTGAAACTTTCAAAGTTAGGAATGGAACCAAGAATTTTTTAGGGGTTCATTCAGTAGCTCCAGTTGGGGATGTCTATTCCTCCAGAATAGAGAGATTCAAAAATATCAAGTGAAGCAGACCAAGCACAAAAAACCCAAAAACCAACAACCTTCCTAGACCAAGTAGGAAAACCAAACCCAAGTGAGCAACATATATACAATATTTACATGAGTCACAAGACCATACCTAGAAATCCAATCTCTATTACTTTTGAAGCCTCCTATGATGTGCAAGCTTTTAACCTGCATTATGAAACTTTACCATGCTTCAACATTATTTGGAGGCCTCAAGACCCCAACCTTAAAGTTGGTACTTACCCCTATCAAAAACCTTGTTTCCACTTTTTGTACCATGTTAAGGCTGAAAAAATTATCATGAATCACCCACCAGCTAATCATGCTACAACCATTGCAATCAACCACTATGGACATGTGTCTAAACTTATTATTATCATTGTCATTCATATCCAGCTGAGAGCTACAACCTAGCTTTAACTGGGACACATGACTAGTGTAGCATTCAATCTGGCTATATTTACAACCACATTCCATCGGATGCCCATCCAACCAGACAGGGAAAATGAAACACTCATAATTTATCTGATCACTATCATCATACAAACTGATATTAGATTCATTTTTCTCATCAAACTAGAAATCCTCATATATACATCTTTTAGGATTTCCATTCAAGGACATATATTCTAACCCTTTGAAGTGATACTACAATTTCACTTCTAGAATTCCAGGGTCATTATCATCTAGCTTTTTTCCCACGTTAAGCACACATTCACTTTGTGTGATGAACAAGAAATGTTCATACACAGGTTTTTCTTCAAATTTGTATTCATATTCATCAAAATTGTATAAACCAATTATGTTGCCATATGCTCCACTTCCTTGGGAAATTGATTCATCAAACTCCACATCATTCCCATAAAGAGAAATATACATGCCATCACATGCATCAAATAATATTTCAGTTTTAGGCTCATTAACATACTCCAATCCTCCTTTCAAATCATTGCTCAATCTAAAACAAAATGTTTCAAAGGATGGATCAACTAGTTCAGGATTTTTATGATCAGTGGTAGGGTATTCAAATGCACCATCCATTGATAAGTAGGATGACTCATGTGTGCAGGACTGGTTGCAATTTGAACATTCATTATGTTCAACTGAGCATATTTTTTCAACACATTCTTTGTTGAAAACTACCATGTCCATTTCTAATATGAAACTTCTATTTCTGCTTGGCACTCAGAAATAGGACCCTACTAACCAACATCAGCAATTTCATTGTTTTCAATATTAACTTCAGACCCAAGATCTTGAACATAGACATTCTTATCCTAAAATTCATCATCTACCATATTTCTAGGAAAATCCAATTCTGATACAGCTAAATTTCATTTCAAGAATCCATCATATGTAATCTTTTTATCTACTGGTGAGGGAAAATTCTCATGAATACTAGTATAGCTGAATCCTTCAAGCGAAAAAGATACCTTCAAGTCAACCTCACAAAATGATTTGTATTCCTCCTGAGAGCAACCAGAATTCTCATTTTCATTATCTTGGTCACCAACCTTCAAGGATATATCAGCATTTCTTGCAAGTGAAATGAAGAAAATTGGGGGAGGGGGTGCTTTCTTTTGCTTCTAGGGTTTTGGACCTAAAAGGAGAAAGACCAATTTTCAACCTTTCACTCAAGAACCAACCCTTGAGATTTCAATGCAAAGGAAATTTAAATCTAGAAAAGGGAAGGTTATAGGGATTGAATGATGTATAATGAGGGGTTCACCACCAAGTGTAAACTTGGAAAAGACAATATGTTGGAAATCACAGTGTGATGCAAAATTGAACTAAATGACTTGAAAATGCCAGAATAATAAAATAGAAAGTTGTAAAACTATAAGTGTGCACCTAAAAACTTGTTGGAGATGGTATGGAGCTCTGAAATCCTAAATTGTTTCTTTTAAGGCCTAGTGGGACTCATTCGCCATTTTGGGTGAATTAGTCCAAGTTCTAGAAAACTGTAATGAAGCAAGTTTTGGCCAAATGGGTATCCAAATCTGCAAAGATCTCTGAAAAAATCTACAGTGGGACTCATTCTCCACTCTTGGAGAATGAGTCCAATTTAGCTTTTCTAGAAATTCAAAGTTCTGATCTGCACTTCTCGGTCTGCTCTTTCTATTCCTCTAGGTGTTTGGATCTGAAACCCTAATTTTTGGGGTTGTAAGTGACTTTTTGTGAATATTTTTACCTTTCAAGTAGGGAGATGACTCCAACAAGTTTGAAACCTATTCTTCAATCATCTCCAAGCCTTAGATCTACAATCACACAAAGAAAGAGAACAAAAGTGTTGAATGTTAAGGAGTAGGGGTTTTCCTTGGTCAAACCCCTTTTTGGTAATTAAACCAAATGATGAAATAATATAATGAAGCATGAACATGAATTAATGCAATTAGAACCTTTCCATGATGATGAATCTTGAATTGTTGCAACAATTGAAGAATCTTTCCCTTTAATTCCTTAGAATTGATCTTGAAAGCCATCTCAATGACCTTGGAATGTTTAACCCTTGCTTGCCTGACTTGATAACATGTAGGCTTATGTCGATTGGATGAAATGAGGATTTGAAGGCTTTCTTATATAGGCAAGCCACTCAAATGACCGTTAATTTGATCCCCAAGGCCGACATTGAAGAAATTTAAATTAAAAACCCACTTTTTCCTGCTCAAACCTCAAAAATAGCTCAAATGGGACTCATTCGTCAGGTTGGGTGAATGAGTCCCACCTGGATGGGACTCATTCACCCAAGGTGGCGAATGGGTCCCACTAGGGCTATTTTTCTATCTAGGATGTCTAGGAGTGAATAAATCAGGTTTATATGTTGATTTTATTAGGTTTTTGATCAAAACATGTCTTGAGATGAACAATATGGGGTCATAGAGGCCTATTAGTGGTGATATTAAGGTTATAAATGTAATAGGGCCCAAAATCCAATGTGAAAGTGTAAATAAAACACTTTACAACACTAAATTAAGGAAAAATGGAGTCTATTTAGCTTAGAAGGGCCCTAAATCCCATGTGAATGTGTAGAACACGTTACAACACTAGATTAGGTCCACTTGATTTACAAGCCTCCCAAATTTAATGTGAAGATGTAAATAAATACATTTTACAACATTAAATTAAGGAAAATTTGAGTTAATTTAGCTTAAAAAGGGGCTAAGACCTAATGTGGATGTGTAAAACACCTCACACCACTAAATTACAATGACATTAAGTCTAATTCATCATTAATTATTCCTCTATCGAGCAAGGTACACATTTTTCTACACTACAACAAGTATGACAATATCATCATCCATACTACTAGATAGATATTCTTCTTCTAAGACATCCTTATCAATTGCTAGGATAGGAATTTGATCTTCAAAAGGGCAATCACCACTGTGAGCTTGAGACCTCATTCTTTGTATATAATCATTCTTAGCTTCCTCAACAATTCTGATCCAACCAATTATCTGATCAAAATCCTAATGTTTCAATCCCTTTGGCAAGGCACTAAGCCCTGGCTCATAAATGTCACAGAATATGTCAATACAATTTGAATCTGCAAGTCGTAACCCTTTAGGAATTTCTAGCAAGGCATCTAAGAACCTTGCTAACAACTCATATGGCAATTCCCCCTCATGTCTCTTCATGTAGGATAGTCTTTGGACTAACAACACCTGATCATTATTATTCAAACTTTGTTGAAGTCCATCCTGAATCTGTCCATGATTAACATGTTGTGAGGGTGAACAAGATGAGGTATCAAAAGCATCATCACCTTGTCTATCTCTTTTATCTCTAGGAGCTTCATTCACTTGATGTGTACCAGGACAACAAACCCTTGCAGCCATATATCCTCTCATCATTGAATATTTCATAATATTTTCAATGTCCATAGCAATGCGACATGCCTGCTATAATGTTTTTGGTTCCTTATCCCTTATCAAATAACTCATCTCATTATCAAATGCACCTAGATACCCAATTAAGCACTCAACATCACTAGGTATCAAGTGCTCAGGAATATCTCTTACTGCTTTTGTAAATATGAGGTTAAAGGAAGGAACCAACTCATCTTCATCCTTTTGGATTTCCATACATCTTTTTCTCACCAAGCTAGGATTAACCCATTCACCCAATTATTCCATAAATGCTACCATAAAATCATCCCACGAAGCTACAAAACACACTGGTAAATATGAGAACCAGTCTGTAGCATTTTCCTTTAAAGACTGAGCAAAGAGATTCATGTCAACATCCTCATGATCTATCTCAAAATCACCCATAAAATCTATGAATGCATTTAGGTGTTTAGAAGCTAACTCAGAATTTTGCCTTGTAAATTTAGGTAAATTTTTCCTAATATCATTTGGAATCTTGTTAGGGAAACCGTGAATACCATTAAAACATAATGGCTTATATCTCTCAATAGAGAACTTCTTTTGATGGCACGATAAGATTTGCATGCCTTGCATATTTTTACTTGATGTTCCACAAGGAGATACAAGGGAGTGATACATTTCTCTTATACCCTTATACAATCTTAAAAAATCAACTTCACAGTCAATTATCCACTTCCTCATTCCTCAATTTTAATCACGATTTTAAAGCTCAAACATATCTATGCTTTAAAACTTTCTAAGAGGCATAGTTTAGGAATAAGCATACTTCTTTAACCCAATTCAGATATTACAAAGTACACCTTAGAAGTATGTAAAATAACTACTATCCCTCTACTTGTGCTTAACTCATATAATAGGGAAACAAAATTTTCACCAAATCAATTCAATATGGTTTTCACATGGATTTATCTCTTCTTGAAAACCAAAATAGGGGAAAATACCTGGATACACCACAGTTATTTTGAATTGCGCTCTTCACTGGAAAACCTTGTAGATCTAGAACTTTCTTCACATTTTCATCAGGTTCTTATACATAGAGTCACCACCTCCTTTATAGAGGAACAAACTTCTGCAATATGAATTTTCCTTCACCAGTAAATTTCACTTCAAGCTTCCTTAATCAGCAGAGTCACACGAGTCCTTTACACTTCCTTATTTTATTTTTTGATTAAGAAACAAGCAGGTTTTGAAGGGACCCTGAAACCCTTAACAATAAACAAGAGAAAGATACAGCATCAAAAGGATCACGACAAAAAACAAATAGCTTCCATCAAAGAAGAAAACAAGGAACCATCCCAAGGTGGCATAGCAAAATGCCAACAAAAGTCCAGCCACTAGGCCAGATTCCTGAGGATATCCGCCACCTCCTGCTTGAGTTTGTTCATATTTAAAGCAGCTTTCTTAATCTCCTGAATGTTAACAAGAGCCTGGTCAACCTTCCTCTTCAGGTTCGCTCTGGTTCTTTTACTCGGCCCCACGCCTTCCACCTAGCTTTCCTCTTTCTCAGCATCCACATACACAGCAATCTTGACCTGATAGGAATTCTCTAGATTATCAACCATCGTATTCATGGTCTTCGCGGTATATTTTAAAATTTTGTGGCTCATTTCCAAAACCTTGTGGATAGAATATTTGATGTTCTTCATCTTTTCCTCCATACCAGAAAGCTTGCCATCCTGGTTACTCTTAAATTGTTGCAAATCCTCAACTGTTTTCTTGAGGAAATCCACCATGTATTTCTTTTCTTTCTCAATCCATAAGTCGGTGGCCTTTTCTCTTTCTTTGTTATTATTGTCATTATTTTCAGCCTTTTCCAGTTTACTGTTCACAGCCCTCTGATTCAATTTAAGTTCCTTAATCTCAAAAAACACCCATCTAATTAATCAAAATAAATCCACAGACCCATTACGAGCAATAGCAAGAATTTCATCAGGAAGTTCACGTTCAACTTTAAAGTAGTGGTCATCCGCCTTGAGATCACTTGGATAACGGGGCCTATCCTCTCTATCAGTGGCAGGGTAGCTAGAGTATTCCAACAAGGGGGTCAACTGTGAATCATCCTGATTAGTATCATAAGAGGGATCCTCTGAGACCTTTCTCTTACCCTTCTCCTAGGGAGAGACACTAGAATTACCTTTCCCCTTAATTGCAACCCTTCCCCTAGAAGAAGGGGTCTGGTGGGATAGATCCAACATAGCTTTGAAATGTTCATAGATTAAAACAAGCAAACCCTCATGGAGAATAGAATGCCTAATTGGATTTTGACTATAGTTTTGAAGACTAGCATTTAGAGATTTTGTTTCCAGCAACTTTTCATTCCATTTCACTGGAGTCTCAAACAATTCATACTGGTACAGAGATTTTGGAGTCACCACCCACTTCTAGTGAGAATTTCTACAAATATTCATGGAATTGTGACAAATCTTGACAGCATGTGCAAGTTTCAAAGGACACACAGAAAACTCCTTCAATATCTCGAAGGATTGACTCATTGACACAAAACTAGGCTTGAAAATATAACTTGCTAGCAAACAATTGACTCTTTAAGGAAAAATGATCTTGTATCAGCATTTTCTCAAGTTGTCCCCAATGGAGTCACCATTTTTCTTGGTGATTTTTTATGAACCAAACTTGATCTCATCCCTCACCTATGAATATGCCATAATTCAATTATTAGCAAGGGTAAGGATTGGCCAACACACAAGTAAGGATTCTAAGGCCCTTACTTCTACTCTTCGGGCTCTGTGAAACCTAGGAGGGTAATCCCATTTATGCTCATAAGATACTCATTAAGTTAAAATCATTTCTACACATAGATGAATTCCTCCAAAGTGCAAATAGGAAACATTCATCAAAGGTTTGGCAGAACTTTTAATAAAATATTATCCATTGCAAGGAATGAAGTGATACTTCAGATGAGGACACTATAATTGAAAGTTCTTATGATTTCATTCTCATTCCAAGCCTCTGGTTAGGTGCATTACTAACTCAATTAAAACTAAGATAAGCTAATGAAGAGACCAGTGCCTCGTCCATAGAGATAATGGAGTCACCTTTGTAAATAATTAGTAATACCCTAACAATTCAACTCGGTAATTGGTGGACAATTGATATACTACTTTGTAGCATTCAACTCATTGTGTTTAAAACATAGCTTCTTACCGAATCCTATATACTTTCCTCACAAACCCATGACCTTATTTTAGCATTAAATCAACCCCTTGGGTTGAAGCATAAAAAAACTCATTCATTCAGTTTAAACAACAGAAGGGGTGATCCCACAATACTGGTTTACAATTTTTTGGAAAACTAGACACTGAACTGATTTTTTCTAACTAAATATTCACTTTCGGGCACCTATAGCGGCTAAACCGTGAGGAATTTGAAGATGATGCAAACTAGTGATTTGTGACATTTTTTTGTACATTCTAAATATATTTTTTTGAAAATTTTTGGAATCAGATTCCACTTATTTTTCCATCTCCTTTGAAAACTAGTTTTTTTCAGTAAACACAATTTTTAAGGAGTGATGCTCATCGTATACAACATAACTTTTTTCCATGAAGGATAAAATTCTACTTTTTTCAAATTTAGATTTGTAACTACGATATCTAGCACTTTCATTTGGTTTTTTAGACATGTAAAATTGACTTAACACTTATCACAAATTCAGAATGTCTCGGAACAACTCAAAATCAACCCAAAATGACTCGAAATGACTCTAAATCAACTCGAAACATCTCATAACGACTCGGAATGACTCTGAATCAACTTGAAACGACTCCAAAACAACTCAAAACAACTTTGAATTAACCCAGAATGACTCATAATGACTCATAATCAACTCGAAACGTCTCAAAATGACTCTGAAACGACTCTAAATCAACTCAGAACGAATCTGAATTTAATCCAAAATGACTCCAAAATGACTCAGAACGACTCTAAATCAACTTGGAACGTCTTATAATGACTCTAAAACAACTCGGAACGACTCTGAATCAACTCGGAACGACTCTAAATCAACTCAGAATGACTCTGAGTCAACTCAGAACATCTCAGAACATCTTTGAATCAACTCGAAACACCTCTAAAACATCTTGAATCATCTCGAAATCATCCCATGATAGCTCATAACACATCGAATAGCATCAAACGACATTCGAAACCCTATTTCCTCTATTAATTGAATAATACAACATTATTTGATTATTTCACATTTCATCATGTCTCGACAAATTAAATAAATACCATTTATTTAATAAAGTCTTGAAAACCCCTAATTCTACTATTGATCAAATAAAACAATGTTATTTGATTAATTCATTGTTTCGACCAATTAAAAAATTACATTTATTTAATAAAGTCCTAATCTTATTTTATTTCATCATGATTAGTCAAACAATGCTAATTATTTGATTGTGTCACTAATTCACCTTATTCCTCTAAATTGATTAAATTATTAAATCAATATAATTTAGTTATCACACTTTCCTCTAATATTTGAATAAATAAAATCAAACTATTCAAATTATCAAAAATCAAAATCAAATCAAAATGGAATTAATTAATTAATATTCCTCACCCACTTTTTGATATAGAAAATCATGGATTGCTAACAGGTATGTGCAAGATCATGGTGGGCCAAAAAGTAGCAAGAGGAAAAAAAAAACACGCCTTTCATCGACCGAAAAATGCGAAAAGAACGTGTTGAATTTTTTTAGGCTCGGGTGTCACCATACCAAAAACCAAACCTAGTTTTACAAATCGGATATCTGATTTGCAAAAAGCATATATAAGAAAACTTAGTCGTTGTTTTTAAGTTATTTCACAGTGAAGAACCCGCGGGCGCACAGTGAATTGATTCTTTGCGCAACAGATATCCGATTTGGCCAAAATCCGATTTGAAAAGGTAAGTTTTTTTATTTTTATTTGATTTGATTCAATTTTTATTTACATTTGAATAATTTCATATGGTTTTTTGTAGATTTTTTTTTAAAATGGGGTTTTGATTGAATTTTTATGAAAATTTGAGTTTAGAGTGGATTTTGATAAAAAAAATGAATGTTTTTGGATTTTTTCACAATAGGGTTTTTGATTGAATTTTTATGAAAATTTTGAATTTAGAGTGGATTTTGATTAAAAAATGAATGTTTTTTGTGGATTTTTTTTCAAAATAGGGTTTTTGATTGAATTTTTATGAAACAATTGAGTTTAGAATGGATTTTGATAAAAAAATGAATGTTTTTAATGGATTTTGATTTAAAAATAGTGTTTCTTATGTATTTGTATTAAAAATTAGAGAATTTTATAGATTTTTGTTAAAAAGTAGGGTTTTTTTTGGATTTTTTTAAAAAACTAGGGTATTTTTATAATATTTTCATTTATATTGTCTAATTTTAATTAGATTAATTATTTTTTAACTTTAAACAGGCATTATGGCTGCTGAGAATGAGAATGCACAAATTCCACCAATTGAGAATGAAAATCCACCAGCTGAGAATCAAAATGCAGAAATGCCAAATGCTCCACCACCTCCGCAGCCATCAATTGAAGACTTAATTCATGAAAAATTGGAGCAATTGAGGGGCATTTGCGATGTTTATAAGAAAATCCCTCAATTATCCCATATTTCAACCACATTGACAGGAATAATTACAAATGTAGAAACCCTCTCCACCCAACATAATGCCTTTCATTTGTGGCAAGAAACCATGAGGCAATATTATGCATGTGGATTGTCTTATGATGATGTGAAAGATCTCCAAATAACAAAATCCCAAATAGCCTCTTTATTTATTAACCCCAGCACTAGTTTTCCAGTTAATGTTAACAAACCAAAACTTTCTATAAAATGGTGCACACATAGGGGCATAGTCGATAACTTTTGGGAACATTGGTGTATGGTTTTTGATAAACCACCCAACAATAATCTTGATGTACCTTTTTACTTTATTAAAAAATTATATGTTGAGTTTTTGTTAGGGCATCATGTCAATTACTTTGACATTAAACCCTTCTAGGGCATTGGTGGAGGTATGCCCCGGGATAGGCCAAGGGCAGCTAGAGTAGTCAGGCGCCCACATGTTCCCCGTCCTCCCCTTCCTCCGCCACCTCTAGTACAACATCTAGATATTACGGAGGATGTAGCCACACAAACTATCCAGGCCATTCACTCTTTGAGTGGTCTTTTGGTTTCCCATGCTTCTTCAGTAGCTCATCCACAGTCTGGTGATCTTGGCGATGGATCCAGTGTTGTTGCATCATCCTCCACAGGTCCACATATTTGTGTGCCACATATTTGCAATACGTGCCAACAAATATGCTTGGGTCCTATTGTACAGCCCCCTGAGCAACCATTAGACACTTCTGATTATGACATCCAGGGTGTGGAGATTATAGCAGATCACACGCAGGGAGTGGAGCACACCCTACAGAGTCCTCTCCTGCTAGAGAGGTGGACATTGGAGTAGTTACACAGGTAAAATTTAAGGTGTAAATTCATAACTTGCATTTTTTTTAAATGAATATTAATAAGAGATAGTATCAAGTACTAATATTTATTTACATGGTCTATTTAACAGTTAATGTCTGAGGAGGATCTCACACGGGTGACTGATAGCACCCTTAGGGCCATTTCATTTGGCCTCGAGACACACACAGTATGTATTTTTGCACTCACTCATTTACATTTTTTTGCTATATACTTTCTTGTCATTTGAATTTTCAAATTAATGAAATTATATATTAACTTATATGTTTATCTTATTCTCTGCTTGTAGGAAACACCTAGTGCGAGCGAGGTGCGATGCTCTCCAGACTATGGACACACAATGTTAGATAAGGGAAAGGTAATTGAACTCAAATTTGATTGAATTAAGATTTATAAGATATTTTATTGATTATGCATACTGACATAGATTTGTAGTTTCATATGTACTTATCATTTTTATGTACAGGCGGTTGTGAGCTATACATCATTGTTGATAAGTTCCACAAAACCTGAAGGAGTAGGTATTCAAACACCTAAAGGAGGAGGTGTTAA
>VDFB02252616.1:238317167-238400488 GCA_007258455.2 Sequoia sempervirens
GAATTTGAAGAGAATGTTCCCTTAAACAATTTTTCGCTCATCTTGGATTTTCCCCACCTTTCCATAGTTCAATCAGCGACATGAGCCTAGATGCGATGAAATCTTGCCCATTGGGTCACTGTCCCCTTTTCGAAAATCTCCTCCTCACATCTTGTTTCGTTGATTCATGTTTGAAATTCTAGACCATATCAGCGACAAATTGAAGCAAGAGATGAAACCGCATTAGGCGATGTGCACCTGCATGAAAATCTAAGGTACCAGAGACATCGCTCACAAGAGAAATTCAGATCAGTGAAAAAAAACTTGAACAAAACACTCCATCGCTCATCACCAATTTGAACAAAATAATCGCACAGCCATCTGTGATGGGTGAAGGAAAGGAATTCAAAGAGCCCTAAGGTTATAACTCATCGCCCATTTGAAACTCAAAACTTGGAATGAATCCGCGATGAGCGATAAGAGAAGATATAAAGAGCGATGAGTGAAACCAAAGAAACGTCGCTCATCGCTCATCGCTGATTTAAATTCATTTCAAAATCTATCTGTGATGAGCAATAAAGAGAAGCAGTGGACAGGACTTAAGTGAAGACAATTCAACATGTGCTTGCAATTTACTCTAAGAAAGGGGACCATCTAGGGAAACGTATAAAAGGCCTCAAAGGACATAGAACATATTATTTCAAAGGATGTAAAGTCCAAATAAAAGAATGTTGAACCTAGGCATGAGGGGACGGTTACTCCATGGGTTCAAATGCCTCAAGATGTTTTAGAATGACCGAGAACTGGTGATAAGAAGTCAACGATAAATTATATCATTGATGAGGGATTTGATTTAAGGGTTTCTTGGGTGAAATTTTGACAGCAAAATCCCCAAGCAATATTAGTGAACAAAACCCTAAGTCTAGACATTTGAAAGTGACTGAAACTTTCAAAGTTAGGAATGGAACCAAGAATTTTTTAGGGGTTCATTCAGTAGCTCCAATTGGGGATGTCTATTCCTCCAGAATAGAGAGATTCAAAAATCTCAAGTGAAGCAGACCAAGCACAAAAAACCCAAAAACCAACAACCTTCCTGGACCAAGTAGGAAAACCAAACCCAAGTGAGCAACATATATACAATATTTACATGAGTCACAAGACCATACCTAGAAATCCAATCTCTATTACTTTTGAAGCCTCCTATGATGTGCAAGCTTTTAACCTGCATTATGAAACTTTACCGTGCTTCAACATTAGTTGGAGGCCTCAAGACCCCAACCTTAAAGTTGGTACTTACCCCTGTCAAAAACCTTGTTTCCACTTTTTGTACCATGTTAAGGCTGAAAAAATTATCATGAATCACCCACCAGCTAATCATGCTACAACCATTGCAATCAACCACTATGGACATGTGTCTAAACTTATTATTATCATTGTCATTCATATCCAGCTGAGAGCTACAACCTAGCTTTAACTGGGACACATGACTAGTGTAGCATTCAATCTGGCTCAATTTACAACCACATTCCATCGGATGCCCATCCAACCAGACAGGGAAAATGAAACACTCATAATCTATCTGATCACTATCATCATACAAACTGATATTAGATTCATTTTTCTCATCAAACTAGAAATCCTCATATATACATCTTTTAGGATTTCCATTCAAGGACATATATTCTAACCCTTTGAAGTGATACTACAATTTCACTTCTAGAATTCCAGGGTCATTATCATCTAGCTTTTTTCCCACATTAAGCACACATTCACTTTGTGTGATGAACAAGAAATGTTCATACACAGGTTTTTCTTCAAATTTGTATTCATATTCATCAAAATTGTATAAACCAATTATGTTGCCATATGCTTCACTTCCTTGGGAAATTGATTCATCAGACTCCACATCATTCCCATAAAGAGAAATATACATGTCATCCCATGCATCAAATAATATTTCAGTTTTAGGCTCATTAACATACTCCAATCCTCCTTTCAAATTATTGCTCAATCTGAAACAAAATGTTTCAAAGGATGGATCAACTAGTTCAGGATTTTTATGATCAGTGGTAGGGTATTCAAATGCACCATCCATTGATAAGTAGGATGACTCATGTGTGCAGGACTGGTTGCAATTTGAACATTCTGTATGTTCAACTGAGCATATTTTTTCAACACATTCTTTGTTGAAAACTACCATGTCCATTTCTAATATGAAACTTCTATTTCTGCTTGGCACTCAGAAATAGGACCCTACTAACCAACATCAGCAATTTCATTGTTTTCAATATTAACTTCAGACCCAAGATCTTGAACACAGACATTCTTATCCTAAAATTCATCATCTACCATATTTCCAGGAAAATCCAATTCTGATACAGCTAAATTTCATTTCAAGAATCCATCATATGTAATCTTTTTATCTACTGGTGAGGGAAAATTCTCATGAATACTAGTATAGCTGAATCCTTCAAGCGAAAAAGATACCTTCAAGTCAACCTCACAAAATGATTTGTATTCCTCCTGAGAGCAACCAGAATTCTCATTTTCATTATCTTGGTCACCAACCTTCAAGGATATATCAGCATTTCTTGCAAGTGAAATGAAGAAAATTGGGGGAGGGGGTGCTTTCTTTTGCTTCTAGGGTTTTGGACCTAAAAGGAGAAAGACCAATTTTCAACCTTTCACTCAAGAACCAACCCTTGAGATTTCAATGCAAAGGAAATTTAAATCTAGAAAAGGGAAGGTTATAGGGATTGAATGATGTATAATGAGGGGTTCACCACCAAGTGTAAACTTGGAAAAGACAATATGTTGGAAATCACAGTGTGATGCAAAATTGAACTAAATGACTTGAAAATGCCAGAATAATAAAATAGAAAGTTGTAAAACTATAAGTGTGCACCTAAAAACTTGTTGGAGATGGTATGGAGCTCTGAAATCCTAAATTGTTTCTTTTAAGGCCTAGTGGGACTCATTCGCCATTTTGGGTGAATTAGTCCAAGTTCTAGAAAACTGTAATGAAGCAAGTTTTGGCCAAATGGGTATCCAAATCTGCAAAGATCTCTGAAAAAATCTACAGTGGGACTCATTCTCCACTCTTGGAGAATGAGTCCAATTTAGCTTTTCTAGAAATTCAAAGTTCTGATCTGCACTTCTCGGTCTGCTCTTTCTATTCCTCTAGGTGTTTGGATCTGAAACCCTAATTTTTGGGGTTGTAAGTGACTTTTTGTGAATATTTTTACCTTTCAAGTAGGGAGATGACTCCAACAAGTTTGAAACCTATTCTTCAATCATCTCCAAGCCTTAGATCTACAATCACACAAAGAAAGAGAACAAAAGTGTTGAATGTTAAGGAGTAGGGGTTTTCCTTGGTCAAACCCCTTTTTGGTAATTAAACCAAATGATGAAATAATATAATGAAGCATGAACATGAATTAATGCAATTAGAACCTTTCCATGATGATGAATCTTGAATTGTTGCAACAATTGAAGAATCTTTCCCTTTAATTCCTTAGAATTGATCTTGAAAGCCATCTCAATGACCTTGGAATGTTTAACCCTTGCTTGCCTGACTTGATAACATGTAGGCTTATGTCGATTGGATGAAATGAGGATTTGAAGGCTTTCTTATATAGGCAAGCCACTCAAATGACCGTTAATTTGATCCCCAAGGCCGACATTGAAGAAATTTAAATTAAAAACCCACTTTTTCCTGCTCAAACCTCAAAAATAGCTCAAATGGGACTCATTCGTCAGGTTGGGTGAATGAGTCCCACCTGGATGGGACTCATTCACCCAAGGTGGCGAATGGGTCCCACTAGGGCTATTTTTCTACTAGGATGTCTAGGAGTGAAGAAATCAGGTTTATATGTTGATTTTATTAGGTTTTTGATCAAAACATGTCTTGAGATGCACAATATGGGGTCATAGAGGCCTATTAGTGGTGATATTAAGGTTATAAATGTAATAGGGCCCAAAATCCAATGTGAAAGTGTAAATAAAACACTTTACAACACTAAATTAAGGAAAAATGGAGTCTATTTAGCTTAGAAGGGCCCTAAATCCCATGTGAATGTGTAGAGCACATTACAACACTAGATTAGGTCCACTTGATTTACAAGCCTCCCAAATTTAATGTGAAGATGTAAATAAATACATTTTACAACATTAAATTAAGGAAAATTTGAGTTAATTTAGCTTAAAAAGGGGCTAAGACCTAATGTGGATGTGTAAAACACCTCACACCACTAAATTACAATGACATTAAGTCCAATTCATCATTAATTATTCCTCTATCGAGCAAGGTACACATTTTTCTACACTACAACAAGTATGACAATATCATCATCCATACTACTAGATAGATATTCTTCTTCTGAGACATCCTTATCAATTGCTAGGATAGGAATTTGATCTTCAAAAGGGCAATCACCACTGTGAGCTTGAGACCTCATTCTTTGTATATAATCATTCTTAGCTTCCTCAACAATTCTGATCCAACCAATTATCTGATCAAAATCCTAATGTTTCAATCCCTTTGGCAAGGCACTAAGCCCTGGCTCATAAATGTCACAGAATATGTCAATACAATTTGAATCTGCAAGTCGTAACCCTTTAGGAATTTCTAGCAAGGCATCTAAGAACCTTGCTAACAACTCATATGGCAATTCCCCCTCATGTCTCTTCATGTAGGATAGTCTTTGGACTAACAACACCTGATCATTATTATTCAAACTTTGTTGAAGTCCATCCTGAATCTGTCCATGATTAACATGTTGTGAGGGTGAACAAGATGAGGTATCAAAAGCATCATCACCTTGTCTATCTCTTTTATCTCTAGGAGCTTCATTCACTTGATGTGTACCAGGACAACAAACCCTTGCAGCCATATATCCTCTCATCATTGAATATTTCATAATATTTTCAATGTCCATAGCAATGCGACATGCCTGCTATAATGTTTTTGGTTCCTTATCCCTTATCAAATAACTCATCTCATTATCAAATGCACCTAGATACCCAATTAAGCACTCAACATCACTAGGTATCAAGTGCTCAGGAATATCTCTTACTGCTTTTGTAAATATGAGGTTAAAGGAAGGAACCAACTCATCTTCATCCTTTTGGATTTCCATACATCTTTTTCTCACCAAGCTAGGATTAACCCATTCACCCAATTATTCCATAAATGCTACCATAAAATCATCCCACGAAGCTACAAAACACACTGGTAAATATGAGAACCAGTCTGTAGCATTTTCCTTTAAAGACTGAGCAAAGAGATTCATGTCAACATCCTCATGATCTATCTCAAAATCACCCATAAAATCTATGAATGCATTTAGGTGTTTAGAAGCTAACTCAGAATTTTGCCTTGTAAATTTAGGTAAATTTTTCCTAATATCATTTGGAATCTTGTTAGGGAAACCGTGAATACCATTAAAACATAATGGCTTATATCTCTCAATAGAGAACTTCTTTTGATGGCACGATAAGATTTGCATGCCTTGCATATTTTTACTTGATGTTCCACAAGGAGATACAAGGGAGTGATACATTTCTCTTATACCCTTATACAATCTTAAAAAATCAACTTCACAGTCAATTATCCACTTCCTCATTCCTCAATTTTAATCACGATTTTAAAGCTCAAACATATCTATGCTTTAAAACTTTCTAAGAGGCATAGTTTAGGAATAAGCATACTTCTTTAACCCAATTCAGATATTACAAAGTACACCTTAGAAGTATGTAAAATAACTACTATCCCTCTACTTGTGCTTAACTCATATAATAGGGAAACAAAATTTTCACCAAATCAATTCAATATGGTTTTCACATGGATTTATCTCTTCTTGAAAACCAAAATAGGGGAAAATACCTGGATACACCACAGTTATTTTGAATTGCGCTCTTCACTGGAAAACCTTGTAGATCTAGAACTTTCTTCACATTTTCATCAGGTTCTTATACATAGAGTCACCACCTCCTTTATAGAGGAACAAACTTCT
The DNA here is from genome assembly GCA_007258455.2 of Sequoia sempervirens. Classification (NCBI taxonomy): domain Eukaryota; kingdom Viridiplantae; phylum Streptophyta; class Pinopsida; order Cupressales; family Cupressaceae; genus Sequoia; species Sequoia sempervirens. The sequence goes on from VDFB02252616.1 coordinate 238,323,161, forward strand.
GCAATATGAATTTTCCTTCACCAGTAAATTTCACTTCAAGCTTCCTTAATCAGCAGTCACACGAGTCCTTTACACTTCCTTATTTTATTTTTTGATTAAGAAACAAGCAGGTTTTGAAGGGACCCTGAAACCCTTAACAATAAACAAGAGAAAGATACAGCATCAAAAGGATCACGACAAAAAACAAATAGCTTCCATCAAAGAAGAAAACAAGGAACCATCCCAAGGTGGCATAGCAAAATGCCAACAAAAGTCCAGCCACTAGGCCAGATTCCTGAGGATATCCGCCACCTCCTGCTTGAGTTTGTTCATATTTAAAGCAGCTTTCTTAATCTCCTGAATGTTAACAAGAGCCTGGTCAACCTTCCTCTTCAGGTTCGCTCTGGTTCTTTTACTCGGCCCCACGCCTTCCACCTAGCTTTCCTCTTTCTCAGCATCCACATACACAGCAATCTTGACCTGATAGGAATTCTCTAGATTATCAACCATCGTATTCATGGTCTTCGCGGTATATTTTAAAATTTTGTGGCTCATTTCCAAAACCTTGTGGATAGAATATTTGATGTTCTTCATCTTTTCCTCCATACCAGAAAGCTTGCCATCCTGGTTACTCTTAAATTGTTGCAAATCCTCAACTGTTTTCTTGAGGAAATCCACCATGTATTTCTTTTCTTTCTCAATCCATAAGTCGGTGGCCTTTTCTCTTTCTTTGTTATTATTGTCATTATTTTCAGCCTTTTCCAGTTTACTGTTCACAGCCCTCTGATTCAATTTAAGTTCCTTAATCTCAAAAAACACCCATCTAATTAATCAAAATAAATCCACAGACCCATTACGAGCAATAGCAAGAATTTCATCAGGAAGTTCACGTTCAACTTTAAAGTAGTGGTCATCCGCCTTGAGATCACTTGGATAACGGGGCCTATCCTCTCTATCAGTGGCAGGGTAGCTAGAGTATTCCAACAAGGGGGTCAACTGTGAATCATCCTGATTAGTATCATAAGAGGGATCCTCTGAGACCTTTCTCTTACCCTTCTCCTAGGGAGAGACACTAGAATTACCTTTCCCCTTAATTGCAACCCTTCCCCTAGAAGAAGGGGTCTGGTGGGATAGATCCAACATAGCTTTGAAATGTTCATAGATTAAAACAAGCAAACCCTCATGGAGAATAGAATGCCTAATTGGATTTTGACTATAGTTTTGAAGACTAGCATTTAGAGATTTTGTTTCCAGCAACTTTTCATTCCATTTCACTGGAGTCTCAAACAATTCATACTGGTACAGAGATTTTGGAGTCACCACCCACTTCTAGTGAGAATTTCTACAAATATTCATGGAATTGTGACAAATCTTGACAGCATGTGCAAGTTTCAAAGGACACACAGAAAACTCCTTCAATATCTCGAAGGATTGACTCATTGACACAAAACTAGGCTTGAAAATATAACTTGCTAGCAAACAATTGACTCTTTAAGGAAAAATGATCTTGTATCAGCATTTTCTCAAGTTGTCCCCAATGGAGTCACCATTTTTCTTGGTGATTTTTTATGAACCAAACTTGATCTCATCCCTCACCTATGAATATGCCATAATTCAATTATTAGCAAGGGTAAGGATTGGCCAACACACAAGTAAGGATTCTAAGGCCCTTACTTCTACTCTTCGGGCTCTGTGAAACCTAGGAGGGTAATCCCATTTATGCTCATAAGATACTCATTAAGTTAAAATCATTTCTACACATAGATGAATTCCTCCAAAGTGCAAATAGGAAACATTCATCAAAGGTTTGGCAGAACTTTTAATAAAATATTATCCATTGCAAGGAATGAAGTGATACTTCAGATGAGGACACTATAATTGAAAGTTCTTATGATTTCATTCTCATTCCAAGCCTCTGGTTAGGTGCATTACTAACTCAATTAAAACTAAGATAAGCTAATGAAGAGACCAGTGCCTCGTCCATAGAGATAATGGAGTCACCTTTGTAAATAATTAGTAATACCCTAACAATTCAACTCGGTAATTGGTGGACAATTGATATACTACTTTGTAGCATTCAACTCATTGTGTTTAAAACATAGCTTCTTACCGAATCCTATATACTTTCCTCACAAACCCATGACCTTATTTTAGCATTAAATCAACCCCTTGGGTTGAAGCATAAAAAAACTCATTCATTCAGTTTAAACAACAGAAGGGGTGATCCCACAATACTGGTTTACAATTTTTTGGAAAACTAGACACTGAACTGATTTTTTCTAACTAAATATTCACTTTCGGGCACCTATAGCGGCTAAACCGTGAGGAATTTGAAGATGATGCAAACTAGTGATTTGTGACATTTTTTTGTACATTCTAAATATATTTTTTTGAAAATTTTTGGAATCAGATTCCACTTATTTTTCCATCTCCTTTGAAAACTAGTTTTTTTCAGTAAACACAATTTTTAAGGAGTGATGCTCATCGTATACAACATAACTTTTTTCCATGAAGGATAAAATTCTACTTTTTTCAAATTTAGATTTGTAACTACGATATCTAGCACTTTCATTTGGTTTTTTAGACATGTAAAATTGACTTAACACTTATCACAAATTCAGAATGTCTCGGAACAACTCAAAATCAACCCAAAATGACTCGAAATGACTCTAAATCAACTCGAAACATCTCATAACGACTCTGAAACGACTCGGAATGACTCTAAATCAACTTGAAACGACTCCAAAACAACTCAGAACAACTTTGAATTAACCCAGAATGACTCAAAACGACTCATAATCAACTCGAAACGTCTCAAAATGACTCTGAAACGACTCTAAATCAACTCAGAACGAATCTGAATTTAATCCAGAACGACTCCAAAATGACTCAGAACGACTCTAAATCAACTTGGAACGTCTTATAATGACTCTAAAACAACTCGGAACGACTCTGAATCAACCCAGAACGACTCTGAATCAACTCAGAATGACTCTGAGTCAACTCAGAATATCTCAGAACATCTTTGAATCAACTCGAAACACCTCTAAAACATCTTGAATCATCTCGAAATCATCCCATGATAGCTCATAACACATCGAATAGCATCAAACGACATTCGAAACCCTATTTCCTCTATTAATTGAATAATACAACATTATTTGATTATTTCACATTTCATCATGTCTCGACAAATTAAATAAATACCATTTATTTAATAAAGTCTTGAAAACCCCTAATTCTACTATTGATCAAATAAAACAATGTTATTTGATTAATTCATGTTTCATTGTTTCAACCAATTAAAAAATTACATTTATTTAATAAAGTCCTAATCTTATTTTATTTCATCCTGATTAGTCAAACAATGCTAATTATTTGATTGTGTCACTAATTCACCTTATTCCTCTAAATTGATTAAATTATTAAATCAATATAATTTAGTTATCACACTTTCCTCCAATATTTGAATAAATAAAATCAAACTATTCAAATTATCAAAAATCAAAATCAAATCAAAATGGAATTAATTAATTAATATTCCTCACCCACTTTTTGATATAGAAAATCATGGATTTCTAACTAAGCAATCTAATTTTGCTAACTAAGCAATTTATTTTGCTAACTAAGCAACCTAATTTTGCTAACTCTACCATCTAATTCCTAACTCAACCCTAACTGATCAATCAATTGCTAACTAAGCAATCAAAATCCTAACTAGCCAATCTATTCTTCAATCACCCTAATTGTGCAATCAACTTTGCACAATCTCCTCATGTCTAAATCCTCTCAACTCATTTTGACCATTGATCTAGATATTCTCCAATGCAATCTTGACCGTTGATTCAAAATTTATTTTCCTATAAAACAAACCTCTCTCCTCACAAATATGGATGATAATTTCAACTTACCTTATGCAACAAAGTGTTTTCGCAATCACCATTGATAGAGCTTCAACCTTTTGATTCAACCAAACATCGTTCATCAAGATTTTGCACGTAAGCAATGGAGGCTTTGCAATGATACGAACAACCCAACATCATGCAAATACACTCCAACATGGGATGCTAAACTCTTTTTTTGTTTATTTTAATTTTTTTTTAATATTTTAGGATCTCATTTCATTCAAATAGCTTAGATTTTAAATTTCATGATGATGGATTAGGCTAACTAAGAATTAATTTTGCTAACTAAGCAATTTATTTTGCTAACTAAGAAATATAATTTTGCTAACTCAACCATCTAATTCCTAACTCAACCCTAACTGATCAATCAATTGCTAACTAAGCAATCAAAATCCTAACTAGCCAATCTATTCTTCAATCACCCTAATTGTGCAATCAACTTTGCACAATCTCCTCATGTCTAAATCCTCTCAACTCATTTTGACCATTGATCTAGATATTCTCCAATGCAATCTTGACCGTTGATTCAAAATTTATTTTCCTATAAAACAAACCTCTCTCCTCACAAATATGGATGATAATTTCAACTTACCTTATGCAACAAAGTGTTTTCGCAATCACCATTGATAGAGCTTCAACCTTTTGATTCAACCAAACATCGTTCATCAAGATTTTGCACGTAAGAAATGGAGGCTTTGCAGTGATACGAACAACCCAACATCATGCAAATACACTCCAACATGGGATGCTAAACTCTTTTTTGTTTATTTTAATTTTTTTTTAATATTTTAGGATCTCATTTCATTCAAATAGCTTAGATTTGTAAATTTCATGAGTGATGGATTAGGATAGATTAAGTGTTTTGAATTAGATTAAGTTTTTGATTTCAATCTTGCATTTGATCTTTCTTTCGCATCATTTTCTTGATGGATTCCTTCCCCCTCACACATCCTGGCATGCCCGGTGGGACCTAGGTCCTCCTTACTAACATTTTTATGAGCTAAGTTGAAGTTACAAGGTTCCAGGAGCTTTCGGAGACATTTCATGGACTGCCCAGCAAAAGTTCGCTTTTGACTGGCAATAATTCTTAACATTTGCCACAAAATCAGCATGTTTTCCATGTGAATGGTGCTTTTTCTTTAAGATCAGCGCTTTTGCTGCTTTCTGGGTTTGCACCTATACGGAAAATCTGAGCTTTTGCCAGATTTTTGAGCTTTTGAAAAAAAAAATCTGAGCTTTTGATTTTTCTTCTGAGCATTTTCTTTGGAAGACAAGTGCACAGATCCTCCGCTATTTTAATGACCTTTCTTGCTAACATATTGGTTTTTTTGCAGGAATTAATGGATTTCTATGCAAGATTGTGAAAGATACTGACTTGTTTTGTGTAGAGAAGACGATCAGTCCAAGATCTTTGGAGATACCAAATAATTTTGTTTATTAACTTAGGAATTTCTCTTTGGTGCTTTAAAATGAACCACAACTCTCACATTTCAAATTTGGTGTTGTTAAAATAAACATTTTTGAAAGCTTTCTAAAGTAGGAATCTCCATTTGGTGCTCTGAAAATGAACGACACAACTTTCATATTTCAAATTTGGTGTTGTTAAAATAAACAATTTAAAGCTTTCTAAAGTAGGAATTCTCTTTTGGTGCTCATAAAAAGAACATAAAAAACTTCAATTTTGGGCTCTAAAAATGAACACATTTCATGTTTTCATAATTAGGAACCTTTAAATTTGGTGCATAAAAAGAGTGCAAACGTTGTTCATTTTGTTGACACACTACGATTTACATTTTTTGACCATTTAATGACCAAGCCTGATTTTCTTAGAAACACTTCAACTTTGGAGCTTAAAATGAACAAAATGTTTCTTGATTGTTTTCACACCATTGCTATCTTAACTGCTTGATGTCCTAAACACTTCAATTGGTGCAAAAAAAAAAAAAACATTTCATTTTTACTCACATATTCTTGGGGATAACACCGCTCGAGGTGTTTAAAATGAATCAATTTGTAATGAATTGTCTTTTGTGCATGCATTGATTGGAAAGCTAAAGTGTTTTGTCTTCTCCCCTCTCACCATTTTGGTGATCTTGGGTGAGTGAAGAACATTTTTGAGCTTTGCATTTCTTTTAATTTTACCTTCTTAGAGGGCCTGCATATTGAGACACATCTCGTGCTGGAGAACTCATAGGCGACCCAAGTGGTACTTTCGCTCTGGACTGCTATATAAATCTTTTGTGAGTGTGAGGAAAGTTCATCACTCTCTGGGTGTGGATTTCCTATACCAACGTATTCTTCCTCAGTATCCTTGTGATGTGTAAAAACCCAAAAGGGCTAGAAGGTTCTTAATTGAACAAAACGCCGCATGTGTAGGTGCCCGAAAATAATATCCCCAGAACATGACTAAGAGCCAATTGTTTTAGAAGCCACCCTATTATCCAAAACATTCTTTGAAAGTGGTGCATCAGAATTTACTTCTGAGAAGTTACTTGCCAAGTTTGACTACAAGCCCGTGCCATAAGTTGCATGTAAAATCATCTCTTCAGAGCATCAGGTGGGCCCACCTAAGAGGATGGTTTCTCTCCACTAGGGTTGTAATTGTTTATTAATGTTAAACTTACCCAATTACATTCCAAAAACAATTGTGACATCAAATTTTGTGTCTAACTTAAAGAAAAAGAACACATCAAAATAAACATTGAACAAGATGGTCAAACCACAAACCCTTTGAGTTAGTGTAAAATTGTAAAAGAAGCCTTATATTTGCACTCCTTGAAAGGATTTATCCTTAAAGGTTTTTGAACATTTCGGTTTTTATTTTTAGGTTACATTGATCAAAGTAAACACTTTGGTAACTATGGCTTGGGTGTTGTGATTTCACAACCTGATCTATAGGCATTCAGGTCACATAAAGTCTATGCTTTTGAGTCAGTCTAGTGCTATTATATACTCAAGAACACAAAGGAAACAAACATTAAGAGGTTACAAACTGCCATTCCAACTCACAATATTTTTTGATAAACACTTAGGGGAAAACAAACTGAAATTGCTTATAAGGTCATTGCTTGAAAAAGATACTTGGAAAATTAGGTTGGTCATAAAATCTCACACCCATTATTCCCATACTACTTATTTGAAATCAAAATCCAACAAAACATTAGGATCATTCTTCCACTCAAAAAATTCTATGATATCAACAGTTACTTGGAACTCACAGATAGTTCAAGTATCTTTCCCACAACATATCCTCTAGACCAGGAAGTGTACTATCAACCCTAGTTCCTCAGCATTTTGATTTCTGAAAAGTGGCCACATTCCAAAATAGCACTCAAGCCTTAGGGTTTTTTTTAGTTTCATAGCAAACCACCCCATAATACCATACCCTATGACCATTTGGCAACCCACAGCTCCCATTCAACAACCAAGCCTTGTAGCACCTATTATTCAACCTAGTCTCATGCGCATTGAAAGTTCTCAAATCGACATCATCAGCAGTTTGAGAACATTCATTTTTGAGAAAAAACAAAACACCCCGCCATATTCTCACTGCATCCATCATCTTAAACGAGGAGGAAGAAAAATCAAACATAGCAATCGGAAGACCCATATTACTACCTCCTGCATGGAAATAGGTATTGAGTGACCTTATGCTAGGGTATTGAACACCATAAATCACCTCACAACACCCTCATACCTTATGACCATTTGGTGACCCACAGCTCCCATTCAACAACCAAGGCTTGCAACACCGATATTTCAACCAGGTAACGCACATATTGAAGGTTCCCAAACTAACATCATCAGCAGTTTGAGAACATTCATTTTTGAGAAAAATGAAACACTCCACCAATTTCTCACTGCATCCATTGTATTAGATGAAGAAGAAGAAAAGGAAGACCTATATTACCACCACTTGTGTGGTAATAAATATACATACCTCATGCTTTTTGGAAAGAAAAAGATCCTTAGGTTTGGCAAGAGCAAGATCCTTAAGATAAAATCTATACTTAGGCTCTCAAAGAATCACCCTACAAAAATATATACTTAGGCGCTCAAAGAATCACCCTACAAAAACTTTTTCCAAAGGTTTCATCTCAAGGAGATATCGCAACCATCAAAACTAGCTAGATCACTTCTATTTTCACTTTGCACCAATAGGCCATGTCTTTTCCAGAGAATAGGAGTCAAAGAAAACAATCACAAAAGTTTGGTAATTGTTTATAACAACCATGAGGTCACAACATAGAAAGAAAAATGGAAGCAAACAAAACCAACACTAGTATCTCACCAACCAATGCCATAAACGATGAAAGTAGCCCTTGGGGCTATAGACCAACTCATCTTGAAACACCACATAAGAGGCCTATGTATAGAAATACCTTTAGTGAAGAGGAATTAAATCGCAAACATAAGGAGGTAATTGAAAAAAAACAACCAAGACCTAAACAGAGTGGTTATAGAGGAGGTAGAAACAAAGGAAGAAATAAACAAGGATGAACTGTTCGAACATTCCAACAACCCCAAGATTCTTAAACTAATGGACTGGCTGTTGAGAAAGGATCCAAACTCCTATTTCTTCAAGTTAGCACAAAGTGGTGCTAAATTATCAGTTGATTTCAACATAGAAGCTCTCAAGGATGCCAACCTTATTCCCTTAGGGGATAACTCAGTTGTAAGACAGATAACTAAACCTCTAGAGATGCCAAACATACCACTTTTGTTCTCATAAAATGATATTCAACCCAAAGAGAACCCCTTATTTAGAACACCAACTTAGGTTGAACAAGAAGCAGTAGCACAACTGTATCAAAGAGGACCATCATAGTATGAACCACCAAACAAAAATCCTCCTCTTGGATAGTATATACCTCAGAATACCTCAAACATTGACGCATCCCAAAACATTCAATACCTTCAATAGGGTGAAACACAGGGTCCCCCTCCCAACGATCAATACCTTCCACAGGGTGGAACACAAGGTCCTCCTCCAAACAATCAGTACCACCAACAAGGTGGACCATATGGTCCCTTTCTGAACCATCAATACCAACTACAAGGTGTGACATAGAGTGCCCTTCCCTAGTCGTCCTACCAATAAGGTGTCCTAATAACGCATCAATAGGGTAACCGTTAGTTTAGTCCTGCCCAACAGCAAGGTGTGTCACAAAGCACCCTTCCTCAATCAACCCATCAACAAGGTGTCCCAATAATGCATCAACAGGGAAACCTTTATTTTAGTCCTTCCCAATAGCAAGGTGTGCCACAAAGCACCCTTCCTCAATCATCTTACCAACAAGGTGTCCCGATAACACATCAACAAGGTAACCTTTAGTTTAGTCCTGCCCAATAGCAAGGTGTGCCACAGATCACCCTTCCTCAATCATCCTACTATCAAGGTGTCTTGATAATGCATCAATATGGTAACCTTCAATTTAGTCCTACCCAACAGCAAGGTGTTCCACAAAGCGCCCTTCCTCAATCATCCTACCAACAAGGTGTCCCAATAATGCATCAACAGGGTTACCTTCAGTACACTTCATCTCAACAACAAGGAGTTAACCCTCCTTACACCTAGTAGTGACCTAACCCATTATACGCTCAAAACAATTACCAACGTCTCATACCATCACAATATCTGATATACGACCCAAACATAGTGAGACAACAAGGCTATTATACACAGAACTCACAAACAAACGTACCAAAAATAGACATGGAAATAAGGCTAGAGGCCATCACCCAACAGGTAGCAGGAATGCAAGCCAGAAAACAAAATTAAACCTATACTATCCAAGAGATATGCCCATTCCCATTCGATCAATCTATCACTACAATACCCTTTCCAAAGAATTTTGAAATACCTAGGTTTGACAACAAATACAAAGGAAGAGGAGATCCAGTAGAGCATATATGTAATTTCTCGGTATGATGCATGGAAATACGACACAATGACTCATACCTCATGAGACTATTTCCCTATAGCCTTACAAGTCATGCTATGGAGTGGTTCACCCATTTGACACCAACAGTCAAAACCTTCGATGAATTGTTTAAAAAATTCATAAGTCACTTCTTCAACATTGAACAAGATGTCACCATTACAAGCTTATCCACGATCAAACAGAATCAAGGAGAATAATTTATCTCCTACCTACAGCAATGGAGACACAAGGCTAGTAGATGTAAATGGCCCATTCCCAATAAGGAATTGGTAGACATATTCATTACAAACATCTTACCTAAGATCAATTATCAGCTCACAATGTTATGTCCAGTAGACTTTGAAGAAACCATTGAGAAAGGATTGAATATTAAGAGAGCCCTCATTGAAAGAGGTGACCTTAAAATAAATAGCTCAAAAGACAGTTCGTCTACTTCAAATGAGAAACCTAAAGTTTGGGCTAAAAACAAAAATGTCACAAACAATGGAGTGGTTGATGCTAGAACACTATGGCCATCACAGAGCACAATTCAAAACAAACCACAGGTAGCATAGACAAGCTATGTTCCAAATAGCGTGCAAACTAACCAAAATACCTATCCCAAAAACAATCAGGTTGTGAACCCACAAATGAATCAAGGAGGACAACAAAGGCAATATGATCAACCAAGAAGGAAATTCATAGTACTAGGTGAATCACTAGAAACAGTCATGCGCAAACTAGTGCAACAAAACCTCCTCAAAACTAATGATCGTCCAAACTATGAGGACCTAGTTTCAAAACATCATGGTATAACGAGAAGGACTTGTGTGACTTCCATATGATCAAAGAACACACCACAAACAACTGCATGAGACTCAAGCACCTTATCCAAGATTTAATAAACAAAGGAGAGGTAGATGTCGAACATCGTCCTAAGAATAAAGACCTGCAAATATACTCAAACCCAATCCCAAACCATGCCAAAGGGAATGACAAAGGAAATAAACAAGAGTACCATAATGCCAATTACACATATGAGGACATTGTTTTAGGAACCCTCTCACAAGTTGATGATAATAGGGAAAACGTAGTGACTCTACAAGGTGAAGACAACAACTGTAACATAACCACCCATCGATGAAGAGTTACAATTCAAGGAGTCCCACCCAAACTTGCAATCAAGTCACCAAATGACTACCGTATTGTGGAGCAATTAAAGAAAACACTTGCCTTAATCTCAATTTTAGATTTGTTAAAACTATCACCTGCCCATAGGGAAATACTTGAAAAGGAATTGGAAACAATAGTCCCTGATGACCTCAATATTAGTCAATTCCAAGCTATGGTTGGTAAAATCACACAAAGCAATCACTTAATCTTTTATGAGAAAGATCTACCCCAAAGAACATTCCATAACCAAGCCCTCTACATAGAGGTCGGTGTTCATAAAACCATGGTCAAACGGGTACTAATCGATAATGGTGCAGGTTTAAATATCTTTACCTTAAAAAATTTCAAACAACTAGGGTATTCTGACGATGTGATTGACAAAGGAAAAAGTATCAGAATAAGGGCTTAAGATGATCTAGAAAGAAATTTTGAAGGAACAGTCAGGTTACTAGTGCAAATAGGGCCAACCCTAATAGAAATCACTTGTCAAGTACTGGATCTTGAGCTTCCATACAACCTCCTCCTAGGATGCCCTTGGATCCATGCATTACAAGTAGTCCCTTCCACTTTTCATCAATGCCTAAAGTTCCCCCATGAAGGAAAAGAGGTAACATGATATGCCGATCCTAAGCCTTTTCATTTATGTGCCAAGTTAGAAGAGAAATACAATAAAATCCAATATGTACCTAGCAACGACATAGCATTCCACTCCTTTTCTTATGTTGACCCTTCAACACTTCCATCCACCTCAACCAAGAACACCTCAAGTGACCAACCAAAAATGGAAGCCAAGATTCAAGTACTTGACAAGGGTAATGGGAATTTACTTTTTCAACTAAGCATTCTACATTGGCATGCTTCCACCAACACCCAAAGTATATGGAGTTCCAAAAGAGATCAAGATAGTACAAATGATTGCCAAGCCCACTATCTTCACTAGGTGGGGAGACATGCAAGATGAAGAAATATTTGAGGAATTTTTATCTATGATCTACAAGGAGGACAAAGAAGAACCAGAAAAGTCGCAAACTAATTTTGACCCTACTACTAGAGGTTATCAATTAGTTAAACAGATGGGATATAATGGAAAAGGTGGTCTGGGGTTACACAAACAAGGTCGGTCAAATCCTATTATGGTAGAACCAAGGAAGAAGAATATGGGGCTAAGGTATAAACCAAAGGATGTGGTTATTCCAAAAACTGGACGAACCTCTTGGAAGAAGCGAGAAACTTCTACTAGCATCAAGGCACTAGATACCTATCATACCTTAGACAACAATTACCCGTTGAAGACTTATTTGATAACTTTAGCATTGATAGGTTCCCTCTCCAACATATTCAAACCATTCCTAATATCTACTACAATTTTGGTATAGACTCTAATGAATACGAGTGGGATTCCCCTTCCTTCGTCACCGAATATGATTCTCCCACTTCTAGCAATGATGACCTACACACTCAGTGGGAAAAAGACAACCAAGCCATACTGACCCTTTCATCCACTTCCATAGGCTTTGCAGATCAAGATGATAACCTCCCACTCCAGTACCCACAACTCATAGATTGGGATCAACAACAACATACACCTATTTTGGATCAACTCCAGAATGATGAGGTAATCGTGGAGTTCATGGGACTTCGAACAGACATACTAGATGGAGACCACAAAGTAGGATTCATCATGGAACTTGAACAGGAGGAATACTTTGGTGGAGATATTGAATCTTTCAGTCACAAAAATGAAAGAAAGAACATAAAAATGCAATCCCCTAGAGAAAACCACCTTGTGGCTCTATCGTATCTAGAAAAGAGAAAAATAAAGGACGCATCTGAAGGTGAAAACCTCTCAGAGGCACCCAAGGATGGAAGATTCAATCTCCCCATAGCAGAATATCAAGAAAGATCAACACTGCTAGTAGAAGAAGCAGAACCCATAAATGTTGGCACACTAGAAGACCCGAAGATAACCTACCATGCTGCATCACTAGACCCATAAGAAAAGGACAACTTCATAGCTTTCATCAAAGCCCAGAAGATAAATTTTGCATGGACCTATGTTAACATGCCTAGACTAGATCCAGCATTAGTGGTACATCATCTAGTTGTAATCCCTAGAGAAAATCCTATCAAGCAAAAACTTGGAAAAATGCATCCACAAATAGCATTATTGGTAAAGGTAGAGCTAAAGAAACTACTAGATGTGGGTTTCAACAGACCCATCGACTATCCACAATGGATATCAAATCTAGTACTAGTATCCAAACCTACTGGGGGCATAAGGATATGCATAGACTTCAAATACTTGAACAAAGCATGTCCAAAGGACAACTTTCCATTGCCAAGTATCAACATGATTGTAGATCTAACAACAGGGCATGAGATGCTATCCTCAATAGATGGTTTCTTTGAATACAACTAGATAAAGATCTCTCCAGATGACCAACACAAAATAGCATTTACCTGTGCTTGGGGAACATTATGTTGGAATGTAATGCCCTTTGGTCTAAAAAATGCAGGAGCGACATATCAAAGAGAAATGACAACAATATTTCATGATATGCTACACACAATCATGGAGGACTATGTGGATGACATTCTAGAAAAATCAGTCAAAAGGGCAGACCACTTGAAAAACCTAGCCAAGGTATTTGATCATCTTGAGCAGTATAATCTGAGGCTCAATCCTAATAAATGTGTATTCGGGGTAACATCTGGAAAGTTGTTAGGGTACATAGTAACAAGAAGAGGGATTGAACTAGATCCGGCCAAAGTAAAAGCAATCATGGAAATGCCTCCACCAAAGACACTAAAACAAGTAAGGAGCCTACAAGGGAAACTACAATCCATCAGGCGATTTATCGCACAATTGGAAGACAAGTGTCACCCTTTCACTCATCTCCTACACAAGGACATCACCTTCAAGTGGGATGGGAGATGTGACCAAGCATTCTAAAAAGTCAAGGAGTACCTACTCACTCCTCCTGTACTCATGTCGCCTATCCCAGAAAAGGAGATGATACTTTACGTGTCTACCACATAGGTAGCACTGGGAGCTCTCTTGGCCTAGCTAGATGATAACAATAAAGAAAGGGCAGTCTACTATATCAACAAAACACTTGTGAGCTATGAAGTAAACTACTCACCCATTGAAAGAGCATGTCTCTCAGTCATTTTTTCAACAAAAAAGCTAAGACACTACATCCTAAACAGAAAGGTCAAGTTGATTTCTAAGATAGACCCACTCAAGTACTTACTAGTAAAGGCAGCCCTAACAGGCCGAATAGCCAAATGGGTAATGATCTTAAGTGAGTTTTTTGATATAGAATATGTGGATAGGAGAGCTATCAAAGGACAGATTATAGTAGACCAACTAGCCGAAGCACCCTTAAATGATCATAAACCTCTCATAGTGGACTTTCCAGATGAGAGTATCTTGATGACAGAGCAGGTAGACCAATGGACTCTATACTTTGATGGGTTCCATACACAACACGGATCTGGAGCTGGTATTCTATTTCTCACACCACAAGGAGATAGTATACCCAAGGCCTATAGGATTGCATTCACATGCACAAACAACATCTCAGAATATGAACCTCTTATCACAGGGTTAAAAATGGCTATTGAATGGAGAATAAAAGAGCTACATGTCTTCGGAGACTCTCAACTAGTGATCAGACAAGTGAATGATGAGTACCATACAAAAGATAAAAAAATTACTTCCATATAAAAGAATGGTGGATAGCTTCAAGGAATACTTCATTAGAATAAATTTTGAGAAAATTCCTCAGATCAATAATAGAGTTGTTGATGCAATGGCAATAAAAGACTCATTGCTTGATATTCCACAGAACGTGCCTAAATATGAGTTCCTCATGGAACAGTTGTTGGTACCACCATTTGACATCCCAGAATCAGAATTGGTATGTGTTGTTGTTGGCCCTAACTCCCCATGGTACCAAGATACCTTTGACTACATACAGCATGGTACCATACCCATTGACTTAATGACCACCCAAAAGAAAACCTTCACCTGTAGAACTTCCCATTTTACCATCCTAGGAGATACCCTATACCATCGTAGTCTAGATGGTATGTTACTTTGGTGCCTTGACACAGAAGAAGCACAAACAGCCTTACAAGAGGTTCATGAAGGTATTTAGGAATCCCACTATGGCGGACTTAACCTAGTCTAGAAACTAGTCAGAATAGGATACTATCGGCCCTCCATGAAACAGGAATGCATACAGTATTCTAGAAAGTGTCAAAAAATTAGTAGCACAGTGACCTTGTTCATGCACCAGCACGGGAATTGAGACCTATAACCACACCATGGCATTTTTCACAATGGGGATTAGACTTGGTAGGTAAGATATCACCCGCTTCATTCAACGGGCATAAATTCATTATCACAACAATAGATTATTTCACTAAATGGATATAGGAAATTCTATTGACCTATATCACCGGAAAACAGATATCAAAACTCATTTTGAACTATCTCATCTATAGGTATGGAATTCCCCAAACAATAATAAAAGATAATGGAACCCCATTCAAAAAATTAGGATGTCCAAGAGCTTTGTTCCCAATTTTCTATCCACCATCGGTTCTCCACGCCCTATTACCCCCAAGGAAACAGCTAGGCTAAGGCATCTAACAAAACCATACTAAAAATACTCAAAAATACTATTAATGAAGTCGGTCACGATTGGCATTCGCAACTAAACCCAGCCTTATGGGCCTATCAAACCATCATTCGCACACCTACTAGTGCCACACTATTTTCCTTGGTCTACAGATCAAAGGTTGTCTTTCCTATTGAGGTTGAAATCCCTTCATTGCGAGTTTCACTAAAAGGCATGGTCAACAATGAAGAATACAAGGTATCCAAACTAAATGAATTAGAACTCCTAGATGAAAGATGTTTGAGTGTGTTAATCCATCTGCAGGTTTATCAGAATTGGCTCAAACAAAACTATGATAAAAGGATCAAGGACAGGAACTTTCAATTTGGTGAATTAGTCCTCAAAGAGAATCAAAAAGTACAACTAAATCAGGACGAAAAAGGAAAATTTGAACCCAACTGGTTAGGCCCGTTTGTCATCACAACAAGCTACAGCTCTAGGGAATATCAGTTAGCTACTCCTGAAGGTGAATCTTTAGCTGAACCGCTGAATAGCAAGCACCTCAAGAAGTTCTACACATAAAGCACATTAGAATACCCCAGGAAAAAGGGTAAATATATATATATATATATATACAAAAAAATCAAAAAGAAAGAAAAATAGTAAAGAGAAATAAAATGTTCTCTGAGGGAAAACCACTTTGTGGCACTCTTAGAATAGGTACCATAGTTAAAACCTATAAAATAGGTGTTATGTTTGAATAAACTTTCCTCATTATCTATCGATACTATTCACAACATCCACCCATTCATTTCATAATAAAACAAGGTATCCAACCATGGCTTGTCACTGATTAAGGAAAATCATCTTATCTACAACTGGGGGAAATTTCAAAAAGTTGGTCATGGATAAGATCTTTGAGCATCCTATCATGCTCATGAAAACATCAAAAGAACAAAAAAAATGGAAAACAGTAAAAGATCAAAAACATTTAGAAAACCACAAAAGACAAAAAATTTGGAAAACATAGAAAACAAAACAACATCATGGGGTTATTCCTTCACTCAAACAGTCTAAGATATCAACATTTTCTTGAACCTCATAGCTAGTTCAAGTAGATTTCCTGCAACATATCCTCTAGACACAGAAGTAGAATAACAATCCATATTATCAATGTTGTATACCCAAAAATAGTTTATGCTTTGAGTCAAATGGTCGTGGTCTCTGCGTGTACAACGTAGGAAAGGCTTATTAGCCCCTGAGACCCTAGGTCAGTCCCCTTAGGTTTCCAACATGCTTTATTTCAACTTAGTCAAAACACAAAAAATCCAAAAACATTCACAAGACACAGAAAATCCAAAAACAATCAAAAGACACGAAAAATCCAAAAACATTCACAAAATAGAAAAAGGTCAAAAACATTCAAAACAAACCAAGAGAACTACAAGCCTCTACATGTACAATGTAGGCAAGGCTTATCTTTGATGATCCCCCGAGGCCCTAGGTTAGTCCCCAAAAAATGTCAAAAACAACATCATAAAACTTTAGAAAAATCAAAGAGACCCATGTCCGCCATCACAATTCACAATAAGATATCATCCATAATAAACAGATCGTCACACTCACCCTTTGACAAAACAAACAAATCAAACAAAGCAAGCATCAATAGTTGAAACTTTCAAGCAAACAATCACAGAAGAATTTGATCGTAAAACAAACTAAAACAAAGCCAAGTATCAAATACATATCTTTTTGACAAGACCCAACAACATCCTGAGATATGTCTTAACAGATTCGTTCCTACGATAGACATGATCAACACTGGATAATAAACCCACCCCAATTAGATATGGCAACTAATATAATGTATTGTTTTATCTTTTGTTGTCTTATTTTTTGTGTTTTACATTATTGACTCGTTCCTAGGATCTCTCGAGGATGTCCATAAGGATTTAGAGAAGAAGGAATGGGAGCATTTGAGCATCATTTCAATTTACTATTTGTGGATAATCTTGTTATACTACCATGGAAAATACTTTCATTTTTATGTGTGTGGAAGTCATCTTTGGAACATTTCGTGTAATAGTGACATATTAGGTTCTTAATACCTCTTGTGTTACTAATCTGGCATGTTTTTAAAGCTTCTCACCCATACACTCTAACAAAGTTTATGTATGTCTGGTATGAGAAAGAATACTCCTTGTTTGTAGAGTCAAAAGTCCATGCAATAAATGCAAAGTCACCTTGGTCATTAATACCCTGGTGCATCGTATTTATTTGCTATATCAAAAAGGATTGTTCAAACTGCAAAGTCTCTAAAGCGAAGCAAAATCAACTCATCAACTACTAATTAACATCACATTTCTATCTATCATCAATATTTCTTCAAAATTAACATCACATTTCTATCTATCATCAAAATATTTCTTCTAAATTAACATCTTATTTCTATCTATCATCAACATTTCTTCTAAATAAAATCTACATAGCAATATCATTAGTACCATTCTACATCCACAATATCGACAACATACATCATGATGATAATAAACCAAAAAAAAACATCATGTATGGGGCATTCATTCATATCAACACCATATAAACATACATCATCATATATCATCACCATATGAGCATAAAACGAGAATGAATTGAAGAAGGTATATATCATATATATCATCATCAAAAAGGAGAGTACAACATTGGTGTGATAAGCTATACAAAATAATAATATCTATACGAGGCGTTAACTGGACCGATGAATATAGGCATACAACACATGTCTACAAAATGCCTCTAAGCATTGAACAACATAAATATCAAGTACAAAAGTAAGACCCTGACAGGAAAGACAAAGCCCTCTAGATCACCAAAATGATCTGGCTACCTCACAGATTGATCACCTACACCACCACCACCAACTGCACCATCACCGCCCACAGAACTAGGCTCTCCAAACTATGGATGTCAAGCGCCCCTGGGAACAGCAACCTCATATAAGGTCTGATAGTAGGTAGACCTCTACAAATAATGATCACATACTGCCCTGAGAGTATCTCTCTTTGTGGTCAACAATTGTACAAAATCCTCTACAACATGTCGTCGCCCACTCTCACTATCCTACTCGGCCCTCAAAATATCTATCTAAGCCTCTACAACATGTCATCTTACTATCTCTACATCTCTGGCAGCAGTCATCTGAGCTAACAGTATGTCTCCATCCCTAGCTGGTGGAGGAGGACCCAGAACCTACCTATGACCCTGCACCTGAGGTGGCTGCTCATCCTGATCACCCTGGGCTCCATCATGAAAAGCTCTACCCTGAGATCTATCCAACTACTCTGCAAGGACCGCAATACACTGTCGCTCCCCACGATGACCTGTAATACCTAATCTACCTGAAGCGGAAGCACCCCCGGGAATAATGAATCTCAAAGGCCTACGACAAGACCACTGCTCATCATAGTCATCAGAGGTACCTGGATCTGTCAGGCCAACCGACCAACCCTAATCAACTGGGGCAAGTTCTCTGAACTCAGCAATAGCAATATCTATATCTAGCTGAAGACCCCATACACGAACCTCCTGTGTCGTCTGACCAAAAATGTAGACATGTAAAATTGACATAACACTTATCACAAATTTAGAATGTCTCGGAACAACTTGGAATCAACCTGAAACGACTCAAAACGACCCTGAATCAACTGGGAACATCTCAGAATGACTCTAAAACGACATGGAATGACTTTGAATCAACTCAGAACGTCTCGAAACAACTTGGAACACTCTGAATTAACCCAGAATGACTCTGAAATGACTTAGAATGACTCTGAATCAACTTGAAATGTCTTAGAATGACTCTGAAATGACTCGAAATGACTCTGAATCAACTCGAAACGACTCTGAATTAACCTAGAATGACTCTAAAATGACTCGAAATGACTTTGAGTCAAATCGGAATGTCTCAGAACGACTCTAAAACAACTCGAAACAACTCTGAATCAACTCGGAACAACTCTGAATCAACTCAGAACATCTCTAAATCAACTCGGAACATCTCTAAATCAACTCGAAACACCTCTAAAACATCTCGAATCATCTCGAAATCATCCCACGACAGCTCATAATGCATTGAATGGCATCGAATGACATTCGAAACCCTATTTCCTCTATTAATTAAATAATACAACATTATTTGATTAATTCACATTTCATCATTTCTCGACAAATTAAATAAATACCATTTATTTAATAAAGTTTTGAAAACCCTAATTCTACTATTGATCGAATAAAACAACGGCATTTGATTAATTCATGTTTCATCATTTCGACCAATTAAATACATTATATTTATTTAATAAAGTCCTAATCTTATCTTATTTCATCCTGATTAGTCAAACAACGCTAATTATTTGATTATGTCACTAATTCACCTTATTCCTCAAAATTGATTAAATTATTAAATCATAATAATTTAATTATCACACTTTCCTCCAAAATTTGAATAAATTAAATCAAACTATTCAAATTATTAAAAAATCAAAATCAAATCAAAATTTAATTAATTAATTAATATTCCTCACCCACTTTTTGATTGAAAAAATCATGGATTGCTAACTAAGCAATCTAATTTTGCTAACTAAACAATCAAAATCCTAACTAGCCAATCTATTCTTCAATCACCCTAATTGTGCAATCAACTTTGCATAATCTCCTCATGTCTAAATCTTCTCAACTCATTTTGATCATTGATCTGGATATTCTCCAACGCGATCTTGACAATTGATTCAAAATTGTTTTTCCTATAAAACAAATCTCTCTCCTCACAAATATGGATGAGAATTTCAACTTACCTTATGCAACGAAGTGATGTCGCAATCACCATTGATAGAGCTTCAACCTTTTCAATCAACCAAGCATCGTTTATCAAGCTTTTGCACGTAAGCAATGGAGGCTTTGCAATGATACAAACAACCCAACATCATTCAAATACACTCCAACATGGGATAGTAAACTCTTCTTTTGTTTATTTGAATTTGTTTTCAATATCTTAGGATCTCATTTCATTCAAATAGCTTAGATTTGTACATTTCATGAGTGATGGAATAGGATAGATTAAGTGTTTTGAATTAGATTAAGTTTTTTATTTCAATCTTTTATTTGATCTTGCTTTCGCATCGTTTTCCTAATGGATTCCTTCCCCCTCACATAGGTTTCATAGTGTTTTATTGAATATTTTTTCCTTAATTAGACATAGGCGGACTATATACAACATAACTTTTTTTGTATGTATCAAAATTCTTTTTTTTTTTTGGATCAAGGACTTCAATATCCAGTGCACTAATATTTTTCAAAAAAAAAATTAATAATCTGCTATTTTTCCACATGTGCAAAACAAAGAGCTTGATTTTCTGAAAACCTACATTCACAAGAAATTAAAAATAAATATAATAATTAAATTAAATTTATTTAAAATTATACTTTTTGGGAAGCTTATAATAAGGACTACATACTTACAAAAAATAAATTTTAAATGAATTCATTTGATCCCCAAAAGGTAAATTAAAAGTGGGTTTAAATATCAGCATTTTGATAGGTGTAAAGGAGACTCTGTTATAGGTATGGTTTAAAACTAGCGAGGTTCTATCCAAGGGGGTTTGATCTAAGGTGGTTTGATCAAACCCTCTTCAATTGGAATCCTTTAAATGGAACTTTTCAAGGCTTAAATCATTATATTTTCTAAAAATATGTGATTTCAACAAAAATCGAGATCTCCCAGAAATTGTAAACTAGTATTGTGGGATCACCCGAAGACAAATGAAACTATCATTAACAATTTCATTTATAATCTGCAAGGAAACAACATAGAAGAGCACATATTTTAGAACTAATATTTTTTATTTATTGATGTTACTATAAAACCATTTTAAGATCATTACATCATGACTCATAACCTAAACTTGCTCCTGGTATATTCATTGATCAGTATATCTATTTACATTTCGCTCCTTTCTGAGCATAGCTTTTTCATCTAGACCCTTCTAAGACTCAAAACTTGAACCCTCATAATAATATCCCTGAAATCCCTTTTATAGAACAAGGGAGCAACAAGCATCCGGCTAAATTACAATTACATTTCACATTTCATTTCAAAACCAATTTCACCCAAATTCGAGAAATTCCCCAAACAATTATAGGTAATCATTTACATAGCAAGGGAAATCAAAAGAAAAAACTCATCATGAGTTGTCGATGGAGAGTAACCAAATCACCCACAAGGTACCATTATTCATTGCTGCAGCATCCACGTCAAGCAAAAAGATTCTTCATTATACCAGTCAAAAGACATCCACATATGTGCAAGAGACAAAATCACACATAAGCTGAGAAAGATGATCCTGATGCAATGGCAATGGTGTCATCAAAAACAAAAACAAGGAGAAGACACTACTTTGAGTCATCACCATCAGATTATGCTTGTCCACGCCTTGTTCATGATGCAACAGGAGGAACCATCACTCCTTCGTCTGACTCTTCATACGGCATTAGAGAGAGAAGATATTGGCCATATCCCGAGTCAGTGTCACCTTCACCATCCAAAGGGCTATCAAAAATCACAATAGGAGAATTGTGTCTCCCCAGATAGGCTTGGTAACTCTTGTTTCTTTTCTTTTCCCTCCTCACAGGCTCAGCTAACTCCTTCCCCTTAAACTTGACCAATTCTTCTGAAATGGTCCTATTTCTCAAGTAGTACATGCTCATAACAATAGTCTTCTTCTTCTTTTGACCATGGGCATTCTTTTTAGCCTTTGGAACCATAGAAGTCTCAAGGAATTCTGGCTCAATAACAGACATGTCCTCTTGACACTCAAACACACTAAGTCGTCTAGACCTCCTAGTTGGTTGAATTGACACACCCGACTTACCCATTTTGCAGAACACAAAGTGAAAGCTTAGAAAATCTAAATTGAGAGGAAACTAACCAACTTTGAGCTCCTGAATCAAATTTGTAGGAAAGCACGCCCACAAACCCAGACAACTTCAACTAGCCCTAGAAATATGAAACTCCCAGAAAAACTAAAGCATGAATTAAACAGAGATCATATGAAATACCAACTCACCTAGGATGAAAACATCAACACCTCTGCAATTGAAAACTCAACACTCGCACACTTCTTCTATGACCCACACTCCACATTTTCTGAAAATGGTGAGATCAAACAGTAGGCGATCTGCATTAAATAGAAAATTTGGAGCATGCAGTAGTTAATGATTGAATAAATCGTCACACGAGAATGTTGATAACGTAGTAGCTCAGCTTTGAATTTGGATCATCGATCTATGAGGATTTAAAAGTTGATCAATGGCCACCTTGAGCATCTTTTCTATCTTTTACAACTTGTTCCTAAAAAAATGGTGATACCACCTCAGAAAGCTGCCACATTTACCCTTAATCTTCATTAGTCACCTATGATATGAAAATCAACATGCATCATCAAATTGATCTATGCCCTTTCATTTATATCAGCGAAGTACACAGAGCTGGCATTTCAAGAGAATATTCCCTTAAACAATTTGTCGCTCATCGCAAATTTTCCCCACCTTTCTAGAGTTCAATCAATGACGTGAGCCCATACATGATGAAATCCTGGTCGTTGGGTCACTGTCCCCTTTTCAGTGGTCTCCTCCTCACATCGCATGTCGTTGATTCATGTTTGAAATTCTAGACCATATTAGCGACAAATTGAAGCAAGTGATGAAACCACATTAGGCCATGTGCACGTGTGTGAAAATATAAGGTACCAGAGACATCGCTCACAAGAGAAATTTAGATCAGCGAAAAAAAACCTTGAACAAAACACTCCATCGCTCATCGCTAATTTGAACAAAACAATCGCACAGCCATCTGCGATGAGTGAAGGAAAGGAATTCAGAGAGCCTTGAGGTTATTGCTCATCGCCCATTTGAAACTCAAAACATGGAATGAATCCATGATGAGCAATAAGAGAAGATACAAAGAGCACTGAGGGCCATCGCGCATCGCTAATTCTCATCATGAAAATCATAAGCAATTAGCAATGAGAGATCCCAACGATAACGAAAGTAGCACACATATCATGCATCGCTAATGTAAAACTCAAAACCCACAACCTATCTACAATGTGCAAAATAAAAGAAATGTCGTTCATCGCTAATCGTTGATGCAAGTTTGTTTTCAGAAAGCCATCTACGATGAGTGAAACCAAAGAAACTTCGCTCATTGCTGATTAGAATTTACATTTCAAAAGCTATCTGCGATGAGCAATAAAGAGAAGCAATGGACAGGAGTTAAGTGAAGACAATTCAGCACGTGGTCGCAAGTTACTCTAAGAAAGGGGACCATTTAGGGCAACATATAAAAGGCCTTAAAGGACATAGAACATATTGTTTCAAAGGATTTAAAGGCCAAATAAAATAATGGCGTACCTAGGCATGGGGGGCCAGTTACTCCACTGGTTTAAATGCCTCAAGACATGTTTTAGAATGACTTGGAATGGGTGATAAGAAGTCAACAATAGATTATATCACTGACGAGGGCTTTTATTTAAGGGTTTCTTGGGTGATATTTTGACAGAAAAATCCCTAGGCAATATTAGTGAAAAACACCCTAAGTCCAAACATTTGAAATTGACTAAAACTTGCAAAGTTAGGAATGGAACCAATAATTTTTTAGGGGTTCCATTAGGATTTATGATTGCTAATGAACTAGTTTTTGTATGATGCAAATTAACTAACTATATAAAATACGAAAATGCAATGATCTGTTATGATTTCTAAGAAGTTGGATGCAGACAGATAAATTTAAGTTCTACAAATGAGAAGGGAAAACATAGATGCACCTGGTATGTAACTTTGAGCTTGATCTTGCTAGTTTAGGGTACTTTGTGCCCTGGAGTGTCATTTTTTAGATCTAAAAATGTACCTACTTTAGGACACCAGTTTGTAGCTTCTATCCTCTAGGTGTTGTCAAAACTTCGTCAGTTAGTGAGAAAATGCAAATTCTATGACTTGTCAAATTGTAGGTTTTTGATGCATGAATGAATGAGTAGCCTTGAATCTTCCTCCAACTCACTTCAGATCTGTAACCTACACAATAAGAGGAGAGGAAGGGTTGTGCCATATAGGGGCTTTCCTATGTCAAACCCCATGTTGGTATTTCTACCTCGACAATGGAAAGTTATGATTAAAGAGAGAATATCCTTGGTTGGATAGAGGCTAATTGATAAATAAGTAATGAATTAACAATATTGTTTCATCTAACCACTTAGATTTGATCTCCTTGATGGATTGCATCCATACCAATCACCCTCAAGGATCAATTGTTGCTTGTTTTGAATTGATTTTCTCACCTACAAGGATTAGTACGCATAAAAAAATGCATGTAAATATGAAGACAAACTCATATAACATATAACATAAATGCTTGAACGATGAAAATATGCAATAATCTTGATAATTTTGCTCTTGATTGCTCTTGGGTGCTTTTAGGATCTTTACTTGCTCAAATAAAATTGCTAACGTGCTTCCCCTTTTTAGAATCATGTAAATGACTTGTATTTGTATGCAATTATTCTAATTTCCCAAAAATCAAATGCCTACAACCAACAATTGAAATTGGAAATTCAAATAATAAATTATGAATATTGACATATTCAAATTTGGAGCCAAAAAAGATGGTCTAGGGAACCATGTGCCCTAGACTAGACTCCTTTTTTAGTATCGAATGTATTTGGGGAAAATAATAAATTCATAATTTGATTTCCCATGTTTAATTTTCCAAGAATGTTTTAAAAATTGGAAATTAATGCATAATTATGTCTAAGCACAAAGGGGGAAGTTAAACCTAATATGAAATTATTAAGGGTACCTAACAATTTTTAACATTACATTTAGCCCCCACTTTAGTGAGAGTGTGAACTTATGCTTAGACTCAAACTAAATTAAGAATATGTAAAGAGGGGTTCAATTATTTGAATATTGAAGAGATAGGATGGTATTGCATCTAGGGGGTGCATTAGCCCCTAGGATTCAAGATCCTATGGCAAGACAACATAAAGACAAACAAACGCACATCCGAATTGAAATGTAGCATGACAACACAAATCATGCATGAAAAAGATGTCACCACACACAACATAATAAAATGCAAAAAAAAAAACAATACAAACACTAAACATAATGCAAACAAATAAAAATATACAATAATCACTAAAAAAAACACAAGGTTAGTACTAAAGGATTTGAGTCGGTAAGGAAAAGAGACCTTGGTATTAAATTTATCTCTAATACCAAATGTTATCTCTCGAATATGGTGTTAGACAAGAGAATGCTCTCATGAGGACCAACAAGTTGTGTTATGCTAAGCCACTCACAAGCTACATAGATCCATTGGCTAGCAAGCTATGTTATGTTAGGTGTCCATGCAATATGATGGGTTTCACAAGGCTAGCAAGTTTTTTTATGCTAGGTATCTCATGAAACACATGGCTCCACTAGCAAGAAATTTGTGTTATGTTAGGTGACCATATTAAAAGGTGCCAAAGTTCATGAATCAACAAGTTGTGTTATGCCAAATCCATGAAGTATTCTGCAAATAATGCCTCAGGGAGTGCACAAAGTTTAACTCCATAGGGGATCATTCAATTTCATAGGGTATGAGATCACCTTAGGGGGTGTATAAATTTTAACGTCATAGGGGGATGAATATCAGCTCAAGGGTGTACAAAGTTTAATGTCATGGGGACACATTAAAAGGCCAAGCCTCAGGGAGAGTTTATAAATAACACCACCACAAGGGGGGACAATAAGTAAATTATGTTATGTCAAAGGAAACTAATTATTACATAGGCAGTCGCACCTTACGGAGTATCATATATGACACCATCGCTAAAAGAGAACAAATCATGAAATAGAGGGTCACACCTTAAGGAGTATCAAGCAAAGTACTACCACAAAGGGGATATACATGCTATTAAAAGTCACACTTTTAGGAGGTATCAAGCCCAATACCACCATAAAATGGGACATATTATGTATTAAAAGTTCCACACTTTAGTGAACATCCATATGATGTTACCACTAAAGACGATACAATATGATAAACAAGGCCACACCTTTACAGGATGTATAATATCACAACTAAAAAGGGGCCATTTTACTTGATAAATGTAATATTTGAGGTAATATGCCCCTCCTTAAAATGTTAGTGTACTTGCTACACTAATATTTTAAGGAGATAAAGAGGAGATAAAGGATCCATTGTTTAAAGGAATACACTTTATACACTTGGCTAACTACTCTTGTCCCCCAACCTTAGGGGCGAAAGCAAGTCTATATGGATTGTATTTTCTTGCTCCTTAATGATAGAATATGATTGCATTAAAAAACATATTGTGCCATCATGCATGGTAGTGAGTATCTAATGATACTAAAACTGCCACATATCAAGGAGCAAAGCTATAGCTATTTAGTCTATCATCTTATCATAGTCATCTTTACAAGGATCCAGGTTATCTAATATGTTCTTTAAATTACATGATGTTCATCAATAGTATTACCAAATTTTCTATGATACACACAAAAGGATGCATTTTTAT
The DNA here is from genome assembly GCA_007258455.2 of Sequoia sempervirens. Lineage (NCBI taxonomy): Eukaryota > Viridiplantae > Streptophyta > Pinopsida > Cupressales > Cupressaceae > Sequoia > Sequoia sempervirens. The sequence continues at coordinate 238,350,406 of VDFB02252616.1, forward strand.
TTTTGTGTTGAGTGTCTCTTCTTTTGTGCATGGGAGGTAGTTTAATGAATTCTAGTTATAAGAATGTTCATTAGGTACACTCACTTCAAACAAAGTATGTGGAGTGGGTAATAATCCTTTTCTAATGGGTCTATGAGGTTTATTTGGTTTGGAGGATAGAGTAAACACTTTATGTAAAGTTAGAGGACCTTGGTACCCTATTCCTTTTGTATCTTTAGATGGCACTTGTTCCAAGAGAGTGTGAATTTCATGCTCATTCTTTATGTCACATCCTTGTTTAACAAGAATTTTGAATCCTTGTCCATAGCATCTTTCTAAACTGATGTTCATGTTACTTTATTTTCATGGGATAGAGGATCACTTGGTGGCATGGGCTCATCTTGGTTATCGTCAATAGGTTCTATCATGTGTATTGATCAAGGGATGAATAGTAAATCACTTTCTCTATGTGAGGTGGAAAATACGTCAAGTGGAGGTATGATAGGTGTTGTTAATCGTTGATAAGGATGAAAAGGCCATGTTAGTGGAGGATAAAGAATAATGTTACATTTTTAAAATTATGTATTGTATTGTATAAGAATTCATCCATGGTTGCTTCATCTTGCCTCAAGGCATCCTCATTAAGAAAATATGTATTGTGAGATGAAGGATCATGGATCATATTATGTGAAGGAAACTAATTTCCAAATGTACACAACATGAAACATCAACCAAGGATTTTAAAGAAGCAAAAATTTTACCAAAGCACTCATATATCATGATAATTTTATGCTTAACTGATATATGCAATAAGATACAGACTATTGCAACGTAGAGAACACAAAAATTGAAAGCAGATCTAGACAAAAAGCCCTGATAGGTTACTACCCCAAAAATTTAAGCAAAAACAACGTGGTCAAGGCCATGGTGCACCCTAGACTAGCAAGGTATTTTTTCTAATTTCAAAATTTGTATGTGTTTTGCAGTATTCAGTATTTAAGAACCCTATTCTTTGACTATGGAAGTTTGATAGTAAAGAAATTTCTAGATTTTAATAAATTGGTGATTTTGTAATATGAAAGGCAATTATGCAAGTAATTTTCACAACCCTCAATCAATGAATGCACTTGGAAATACAATTTTTAGATTGTACAGTACAAAATTCCAATAATCCTATCTTCAAAAATTTAAAAAATTTAAAACTTTCAAAGAATATGCAGCAACTCAATGCACTTTTTCATCCTTTTCATTATATGCCAATGCATAAATGAATGTCTTAAACACTTTCAGATTTTGATTTCAGATTTTGAATGACCTAATGTAGATTTATCAATGCAAACTTGAACTAGATTTACTTTTGCAATGACTGAAACAAACCCTGGATGTCTTTTGGATGCAAAATGTAATGCATTTTTTTACATTTTCAATACTTTTAATGACGATTATGTATGCACTAATGATGAATGTAAACAAACTATGATCTATTTCAGATTTTAGAATATATTTAGTGTTTGAAATAATCAGGTTCACAAAAATGTTTGATTTTGAAAAGGGATCTAGATCCTAAATCACACCTTTCCCCATTGAGGGAGGATTAGAAATGATCTCAAATCCGCTTGATTACAAATCCTAATAGAAAGAGTCAAAATGGTGGACCAGGGTTCTAATCCTTTTTGTTACGGATGTGTGGATGATGTGATAGATTTATGATTGTTAATTGACTAATTTTTGTATGATACAAATGAACTAACTATATAAACTACAAAAATACAGTGATTTATCATGATTTTTGAGAAATTGGATGTAGACTGACCAATTTGAGTTTTAGAAATGAGAAGGGCAGACATAGATGCACCCGGTATGTAAATTTGAGCTTGATCTTGTTGGTCTAGGGTGCCATGCACCCTAGACTATCCACCTTTTTTTAAAATTTCTAAAAATACAAGCTTGAGGACACCAGTTTGTAGCTTCTATCCGCTAGGTGTTGTTAAAACTTCATCTGTTAGTGAGAAAATGAAGATTCTATGACTTGTATGGTTTTGATGCATGAATGAATGAGTAGCCTCGAATCTTCCTCCAACTCACTTCAGATCTATAATCTACACACATAAGAGGAGATGAAGGGTTGTGCCATATAGGGGCTTTCCTAAGTCAAACCCTATGTTGGTATTTCTAAGTCTCCACAATGGAAAATTATGATGAAAGAGAGTGTATCCCTAGTCACATAGAGGATAATTGATAAATAAGTAATGAATTGATAATATTACTACAACTCATCACTCAAATCTAATCTCCTTGATGGAGTAAAGTCATACTCATCACTTTCAAGGATCAATTGTTACTTTTTTTGAATTGATTTTCTCACCTACAAGGGTTAGTACACATAAAAAAATGCATTTAAACATGAACACAAACTCACATAACATATGACATGAATGCTTGAATGATGAAATGCACTACAATAATCTCGATAATTTTTCTCTTGGATGCTTTTAAGATCTTCACTTTCTCAAATAACATTACTATCTTGCTTCCCCTTTTTAAAATTGTGTGAATAGCTTGTATTTATATGAAATTCTTCTAATTTCCCAAAAATTAAATGTTGACAACCGACAATTGAAATTGAAAATTTAAATAATAAAATATCAACATCGACATATTCAAATTTGGAGCCAAAAAAGCTAGTCTAGGGTGCCATGTGCCCTAGACTAGATTCTTTCTTTTTTAGAATCAAAAGTGTTGGGGAGAAATATTAAAGGCATAATTTGATTTCCCATGTTTTATTTTCCAAGAATGTTTATAAAATTGGAAATTAATGCATAATTACGTCCCAACACAAAGGGGAGAGCTAAACCTAATGTGAAATTCTCAAGGGTGACAATTTTTGACACTACACATACATAAAATAATATAAAAAAAAAGTGAAGAGATGGAATTAAAAGATAAAGGTAACCAATTTTATCTGCAATTAATTACAAAAATATATTCTCTAAGTTCTCGACACATTTTCCAATTTTATTGGATTCAAATTTCCAAGTATACAAGCTTCAACTCACATGACACATTAAAAAGACCCAAGCATCCAAAAAATATTTTTATTAATCATTAATACATGTACAAATACAAGCTAAAATGTGACATGAGTCACCACACTCTTTTTTCTACACAAAACTTAATTGCTTATCAAAGGAAAATAAAATATTTTTGTAGACATGTAAAAATGGCTTAATGCATATCACACATCTTGAATGGCATTTTTCCATTACCGGCATCACTTTCATTATCATTATTGCATTTTGTATTGTTTCCATCCTTTAACCCTATTTTTCTCTATTAATTGAATAATCTTGAATTGTTTAAATTAATTCACTATGTCATCACCTAATTTAACCTTATTTCTCTGATTAATTAAATAAACTTAGTTATTTAATTACATCTCTAACTTACCTTATTCTTCTAAATTAATTAAATAGTTATTGAATTAATTATTTAATTAATCTACTTCCCCTTCTCCAAAATTGAATAATTAAATCAATTATTCAATTTCCCCAAAATCACTCAACATGGTCAATTAATAAATAAAATCTTATTTATTAAGTCAAATACATCTTGCACGTTCCTCTCAACATTAATTAATCATTATATTAATTAAATCATCCTCACATATTTTGATTGAATAAATCATGTCCACCGATTTCTCAATCTAATTTCTTAATTCCACCAATTACTCTAATCCCACTGATCACTCAATCTAATTTGATAATCCCACTAATCATTCAATCCAATCCCAGTAATTATCCAATTAATTCCCTTAATTGGATTAATCAAGTGAGTTAACTAATCAATCTGTTTCCTCTCAACGGACATGAACCATTGATCCTGATCTTTCATCCTTGCATCTTGATCATTCATCTGAAACTTGCAAATCTATAAAAATTCATTTGGAGAATTTGTAGAAAGGTCATTTCAGATTGACTATTGAAATGAATTAAGCAAACATATCTTTGCATTCTACATCATCCTTTTATCAAGCTTTTGCAATCATGGAGGTTTTGTGTAGAATCAAGCAATCCAACATCCATCTTCAACACAAATACACTCAACCATGGGATGGTATGATTGTAGTTTGTTAATTCATTTTGTGTTTCATTTGTTTATGCTAACCTTTCTTGTTTGGATTCTTAAGCGGGTGATCCCACAATACTAGTTTACAATTTTTGGCCAAACTAGACACTGAACTGATTTCTTATAACTAAATCTTTACTTTCATGCACCTATAGTGCTAAACCGTGAGGAATTTGAAGATGATGCAAACTAGTGATTTGTGAAATTTTGTCTGTAGATTCTAAATATATTTTTTTCAAAAAATTTGGAATTAGATTGCACTTCTTTTTCTATCTCCTTCGAAAACTAGTTTTTTTCAGTAAACACCATTTTTAAGGAGTGATGCTCACCGTAGACAACATAACTTTTTTTCCATGAAGGATAGAATTCTAATTTTTTCGAATTTAGATTTGCAACTATGATACCTAGCATTTTCATTTGGTTTCATAGTTTTTTATTAAACATTTTTTCCTTAATCAAGTTTTGAAGTCAAACTAATTACAATTCAAACATAGGCGGACTATATACAACATAACTTTTTTTGTATGTATCAAAATTTTAAAAAAAATCATTGGATCAAGGGCTTCAATACCTAGTGCACTGATATTTTTCCACATGTGCAGAACAGAAAGCTTGATTTTTGGTGAAAAACCTACATTCACAAGAAATAAAAAATAAATATAATAATAAAATTAAATTTATTTAAAATTATACTTTTTTGGAAACTTATAATAAGGACTACATACTTTTAAAAAATGAATGAATTCATTTGATCCCCCAAAAGGTAAATCAAAAGTAATTTTTTATCAGCATTTTGATAGGTGTAAAGGGGACTCTATTATAGGTATGGTTTAAAGCTAGTGGGGTTCTATCGAAGGGGGTTTGATCTAAGGTGGTTCGATCAAACCCTCTTCAATTGGAATCCTTTAAATGAAACTTTTCAAGGCTTAAATCATTATATTTTCTAGAAATATGTGATTTTAGCAAAAATCAGGATCTCTCAGAAATTGTAAACCAGTATTGTGGAATCAAAAGCCCTAAATGAGAAAGGAACAGATCATGACAAGTGTCAACATCACATGAGATGAGACATAATGATCTACTATTAACTCAACTAATAAAGCATTCCTAAGTTTAGCTAAAGTGTGTGAGAATAAATTAGACTAATTTAATCAATTAAAGATTAATTAATTATTAGCTAATGCATGATAACTCTAACACCCCCCCTTAAGATGAACTTAGGGAGTAGCTAAAAACCCTAAAAAAGAATGCATGATGGGTCCCGGAAAACAAGCCAAATAAGGTACCCATGTACAAACTGAAGATCTCTATAATGTGGAGAAATATAGAGAAAACCTCATGGGAAAAACTCTACTCCAAAAAGAGATCAAAGGTGACTAAAGAACTGAAAAACCTCCAAATCAAGGTGTGAAGGAATTAGAAGCCTCCAACCAAAAAAAGTCCTGAAAAAGAAGAACATGTAGAACACCACTGAAGCATGAAGAAGCTGCAAACACTATCGAAGAATGACTATTGTAATGCCGAAAGAACCTCCACTGAAACATCTGATGATTAGGATCAAGAAGACAAGAATCTATATGAGTGCCCCCAACGACACTACTCGAATCAAATGGAAAACAAAGGCAAACACCTGGAACTTGAAGATAGAGATGACAAAGATTCCAAAAGTCTGAAGAAATGATCATGAGAAAATGGAAGGTTTCCTCCAAAAATAGGAATGCAAGAACACGTATTATGACACCTTTTTTTCATTGTTGGAATGAGCACATCACCACGCAAAATATCATTGACGTGATCTCTCAAAATAATTGACTTCATAAATTTGTGTGTCTTTGTCAAATAATTATGCATTATGCGTCAAGAAGCACTATATGCCTATGCATTTCATGAGGCAGAATTAAACTCCATTAATAGATTAAACATGTAGTCAATTTCTGAAAAACAATAGCTCGAGACTTGGAGATGGTTGCATTGATAACATATGTTTTCCTTTCCAAATCATCTAAATGCTTAAGGAATTTGGGTTGTTTCTTACGAAGGTCTTCCAGAGACAACAATAGAGCACATGAATCACCATGCCTTTTCCTAAATTCAATGCTTTTAGCATTTCATCCAAGCTCACCTTGGAGTCAATCGACGAGCACCCTCATCGTCTCCACATCTTTACAACTCATGAACATTCCCAAATTCATAGCTTCCACCAAAATAGATTGATATTTTAGCCAGATACCTCTTTCACAGACTTTTTGCAAGCCCTGTTTAACACACAGGTTGCTTAATCTCTTAAGCAAAGTAGGTGCTATGGACCAACCTTTCATTAATCTTTTATAATACTTGATCTTTCTATCCACCTTTCTTTGTACCATCCCGAGCTGGCTCTGCATCTCTGCATGGCTATTGTGCACGCTTTCAAATTCCTCCACACATATGAGCTCGCCCTTCACAATTCTAAACTCCTCTATTATTTCCTTACAATCTTTATCCGACAGAGAAATTTGGGCCTCTTTGAAAGCAAGAGCCCTGCCTATAATAAACTGATCATCTCTGCTTTTCTTCACAAAGTCTCGCAACGATGTGCACAAGTTCTGAGTCCTTAAACTGAGCTCAGGATAGTCTTCCACCGCTCCCAATAAATCTACACTACCATCTCTTACAATCACCACTCCATGTCTCATCATTATTTTCGTTGAGCCAAAATTCAGCACTAAAACAATACCTTACATATTTGTCACTTGTATGTCTTTCCTTAATCTCGGACAACTAAAGGGGTTTATATAGATTTGATCAGTTGCGATGACATGACCATTAAGCATGCCACATGTTTCTCCAAGGTTTTGTACAGTCATGAGATCCTTGTCTGAGATATTCCTCCTCAACCACAAGTTGCTTTAGAAAGCGAGCAACTGAAAAGGCTTCAAAATCTGAGAAATTAATACAATTTACTGCAACTATATCAAAGAAGAGTTGTGGACGTATCCGCTTATAACAGCTACAGTTCAATCTCCAATGAAATATGTATTAGTAAGGCATGTATGTAATATAAACCCGTGTTTAACGGTGTTGTGATGTTTTTTTTTTTTATTGAGAAAATGCAATGTACATGAGGAGAAATGCAGTTAGAAACTGCAAAAGAACAAATCAACAATTACAAACTACCACCATAAACAAAGCTGCCAACTGAAGCAAATAACATCACAATTACAGCACATAGTAGCAAGCTGAAACAGCAACATGGCCAAATAGAATAGCAGAAACGTAGATCAGCAACATATGTAGAGAGCTGAAGCAACAAAATCAAAACTGGGACCTCAGAGCCTGTGATATATGAGGATCTTTTTTGCTTAAAAGCTGGTTCACTTGAAGTTTGATTTGATGAATGTGACCCTCCAGCATATGACTTTTTTCAGACTTTGCTTGCAATTGCACGAATAAAGAAGCAAGACAATAAAATGTATCAGAGTAAAGCTTTAAAACTGCAGCTTCCTGGTGATTGCAATAAATGTTAAAAATTGCTTTACATCTGGTTCTCCATATATGCAACAATATGATCTATCTGATACTAGCAGCAATAACATTATCATGCAGCCCTATCCCCAAAAGAGCCTCTTTCCATCTTAATTTATGATCAAATATAGCAGGAAAGTCATTAAAAATAGAATTCCGTTGCTTTTTAACAAATTGGCAGCCCCAAAAAATGTGCCAAATATCTTCGTTTTTAGAACAATAAGGACATTTACTTGGAGGAATCTTGATACATTTTAACCTGCCCCCAATGGGAAGCTTACAGTGGAGCACTTTCCAAGCAAGTAATTGAGCATCTAAAGAAGCTTTTGATTTCCAAATTTGATTAGAGAGTTTGGCCCAAAAAAATTCACTAAATCTGCAATGCCACTTAAGATTTAAATGAGGATTCAAAGGTTGGGCAGGAAGCAACTATAAATACAACTTTTTTAAAGGAAATTTGAGAAAAGGATAAACTCCCAGCCAAAGCCAATCTTTAAAAAAACTACAGTGTAAGGGGGTACATAGTTTCATAGACAATTCCACCAGAACCAAGGAGCAAACAAAAATCAAGAATGGTCTAAATTTATTACTCAACTTAAAACATGCTTTGACAGTATGCCATGAAAGCCAACTCAAAGTGGAGAAATCCCAAAGATCCCCAACAATACAAACCCCTTTTTTGAACAGAAAATATGACTGATTCAGAAAGCTTAAGGCTAGGGGTTGCTCATGATAACGAATGAGTTTATTCCACCAAATGGAGGAAGTGGAGAAGTTGAAACCATGTTGAGGAGAGGCCTCTCTCCATTGTACAAGATGACAAACACATTGCCAAGCCTTCCAAATAGATTCAAGGGATGGAGAAGCATTAATTGAGAATGAGGGAGCATGAATGATTTTGTCAAGTGATCCCACTGATTGCCATTTACCTTTGACAGACGCTGAGCTAATTTTGTGTCTTATAAGGATCTTCCAAGGTTCCTCACCTTTGACAGCTCTTATAATCCATTTAGCAGCCAAACAAGTACCTTGAGTTTTAGGATCAATTAACCCCAAACCCCCTTTGCATTTAGGCTGAATGCAATGGCTCCATGAAGTGGATATAAATCCCCTGTTACCATCCCATTTAGACCATAAAAACTGTCGAATGAGCTTGAAAAGGTCTTCATAGCCTTTGTTGGAAGGCATCCAACAAGACGAATAATAGACATGTGTGGCAAGAAAAAATTTATTGGCAACTTGGATTTTACCAGCCAAGGAGAGAAACTTATTTCCCCAACTAAAGAGTTTATTTTTAACTTTGTTCAAATACCAACTCCACATTTGAGAGAGGGAAACCCCAAAACCAAAAGGTATCCCAAGATACCTGATGATTTCACCATGTTTAATGTGCTTCCACTCATGAGGAATCCAAGGAGGAGGAGGTCCTGCCTGAACCATCAAGAATTCAGTTTTATCATGAGCGAGTTTAGACCCTGAAACAGCATAGTAAAGATCCAAAATTTCCATGACATTAGAAATATTTTTTTCAGAATTTTGAAGAAACAGTAAACTGTCATCAGCATAATGCGAGTTAATAACATCAACATCTTTTGGAATAGAGATTCCAGCAATGAGCTTCATTTTATTGGCATTCTCAAGCATATAGCCCAGTGCATTAGTTGTGAGGGCATAAAGATATGGAGCAAGAGGACAACCTTGTCGAATAGATCTTTGTAAGGGGAATGAGTCTGTCATCATATCATTAATAATAATCTGAGCATTAGCATCTTGGAACAACATTTGAATATGTGCTCAAAATTTAGGCCCGAACCCCAACCATTACAACATTCTAAGGATAAAGTTCCACCGAATTCTATCATAAGCCTTGTCGAAATCAAGTTTAATTAAAATTGCATTTTGTCCTATTTGTTGGGCCCAATTACAAGTTTCCCAAGCCAAAATCAGATTGTCAAGAATAAATCTGCCTGCAGTAAAACCTGTTTGCTCAGCTCTAACAATTTCTTGCACCATAGGTTTAATCCTGATTGACAAGGCCTTTGCAATAATTTTATAAGAAGTATTAAGCAAAGTGATAGGGCGCCAACCAGATATAGTGTCCTCCTTTCTCCCTTTGGGTAGAAGTTTAATTATTCCTCCATTAATATTTGGGCCTAGAGATCCTTTCGTAAAGGCTTCCAAATATAAACAATAAAAGTCATCCTTAATAAGATGCCACATAGCCTGATAGAACTCCATAGGTAGCCCATCACTACCTGGACTTTTGTAAGGGGCCATAGAGGAGAGAGCATTTTCTAATTCCTCCAAGGAGAGTAATTTGTCAAGGTAATAGTTGTACTCAAAATCAATTCGAGTAGGAATATAATCCTTGACAATGTCCTCAAGTACTTGTTGGAAGTCCTACCATTGATCATCTTGAAAAAGGTTTTCATAAAATTGTTTGAATAGGGTGCCTATTTCAGAAGGCTCGGAGTGTAGAACATCATAATCATCCCTTATAGAAATGATTTTTTCTTTTTTGTGTTTATAGCTGAGATAATTAAAATAATATTTAGTGCCCTTGTTTCCTTCTTTTATCCAATGTAGCCTGGATCTAACTTTAGCCCCTTGTCCTTTATAACTATCAATTTTACGCAATTGTGCTTCGGTAGCAGCAATGGAGCTTTGTAGTCTTATATTGCTAGGGTCCATATTAAGAAGTTTTCTGTCATGAACAAGTTTTCCTTGGAGGGATCTCTCCTTACATTTGCGTTGACGTGCCATTTGTCTGCCAAAAGAATGAAGGAACTTAGTACATTGAGCAATGGTTGTACACCACCAATCAATCCAAGAACCACCTTCATCCGGTCTAGGTAGCCAAATCACCTCAAGGGCAGCCAAGCACGAAGGATTCTTCAGATGAGAAACATTTAGTTTGAAAGGAAGAGAATTTTGTGTGGGGATTTCGAGATAAACTTATATTGCAAACAATGGGGTAATGATCAGAAAGAGTAGTAGAATAGTCAACTTGGACACATTGACCCCCAGAGTCATTGGTCAAATGCAAAGAGGGAGCAACATAGAATCTGTCAAGAATACTCAATTTTCTATCATCTCTAGATCTACAGTTGGACCAAGTAAACCAGTTTGAGGAATGACTAGCAAATTTATCATAAATTGGATCTATCACGCCCAAGGAGTTCCGACAAAACAGCCAACTATCAAACTCATCCTTGCTGAGATTAGATTGTTTAGACCAACTACGATCTTGACAGTGTTCAACCATGTTAAAATCGCCGCCAAGAATCCAATCTACATTGGGTAGGTTGTTGACCATCCAATCCCAAAGTTGAACACGTCCTTTAGTATCATTGGAGGCATAAATAGAGCAAAATCCTATTAGTTGACCATTGATAATAGTGAGAATCCAAACACAGCAGTGTGAATTGTCCTCATCCTTATCAATGACCAACTTTGAAGGCCAAGATGAAAACCCAATTACAGCTCCACCTTTGCCATCCGGATGAGAAGTGTGCAAAAAAGTAGCATCCCTCCAGATATTATTTAAAGATGTCTCAAGTCTTATGTGGCTGAGTTTAACTTCTTGGAGGAATAACACATCAAGTTTCCACTTTATCACAACCTCTTTAACTTTGTACTTACGATGAGGGAGAGAAATCCCTCTAACATTCCATGACAAAAGTCTAAGCTTCATGAGGGAGGGAAGAAGAATCATCCGCCTGAGTCAGAACACTGAAGCTATTATCAAGAGTAAGGTCATGCTCTTTATTCTCATGATTTTTGGCAATAGAAGAAGGAGATCTGGATCTCTGACGAGAGCGAGAAGAAGGGGTAGATGGGTCACCATAACATGGTTGAGAAGAGGAAAGATGGGGAGGGGGGCTAAAATCATGAGCAGCCAGCTTGGGAGAGGAAGGAGGGGAAGAGGAAGGCTGCTCATGAGGCGTAGGGCGAGCAGAGGAAGGAAGGGAAGGGGAAGGAAGCAAAGGAGGTGAAGGGCGAGTGCTAGGATGAGAAGAAGGGGCAGGAGGCTCCTTCATTTTCCTAACCACTCTCCATCCATCAGAAATAACCACATCCTTAAAGGAAGAAGGAGGCTCAACAGACGCATCAATAGAGATAGAAGGTGAGGTTGAGGAAATAGGTGACATGTTGGTAGGAGAAGACCGAATGGTCTGAAAGGGGCTATGGTCACTAGGCTGAGAAGACAACGATGGCTGAACTGTTTTACTTTTTCTGATAGGGCACTTACGAATCAAATGGCCTTCTTTCCGACAGTAAAAACATGCATTTGGCTTATTCAAGTAGACTATGGGCTGGTCTAGTTCAAATCCTAGGCCAATCAGTGAAATGCTCTCAGGCAAGGGTTTGGTCAAATCAACTTCTACACAAGCTCTGGGATGAACCCTTAAACTTGAGTATTTGTCTGAATTAAGTTTGCACCAAATCACTCTGCCAAGCTTTGCCACAATGTCTCTTAAAAATGGTCTGAATGCCAAGTTAAGGAAAGGAAGTTCAATCCACATGGGGTAATGTGACCTAGACGGTCCTTCAGGATGAAAGTTGAAGTTCCATGCTTGCAAGTAACATATTTTTCCACAAATAACCCAGGTGCCATACTGTAAAATAGCTTGGGCATGGTCTGGACATTTAAACATACATGAGACATAACCTTTACCAAGGGCTCTTAGGGCTTCGATTTCCCAGCCCCTACTTTCCCAATTCATACGAGCCCATTTATAGAAGTCTGTTTCAGAAGGAATGCCCTTAATAAAAAATAAAATTACGGTTCTGGTTTGGCATTTAGCAATTACATCCATTACATCATCAGGGAGCTGAACTTTTAAAGTTTTACCCGATTTCGTGGAGAGCAGCTCTTCCGACGTTGCTTCATCTGATTCTTCATTGATTCCAGCTTTGGGAATGGTGGCTTCTGCAACGTGTTCAGGTAAGGCAGGTCCGTGTTCTTCCAAGATGCACTCATTCACCGACTTTTCTACAATGTCTGGACTTGGGTTATCACCAACTTGACGAGCCATGGATTTAATACACATTTTGAGCTTAGCCACAGCAGAAATGGCTACGTATCCATTGCAGTGGAGGCACGGTTGTTAGGGTTTGTTCGCACTCTTCTAGAACTTCTCCAATTCACACCTTTCTTTAAAATCCCAATTTTGTTGTGATGTTGTATTATGTACACTTCCTAAAACTTCCTGCCTGCCAATTTATGTATGCATGTTGAAGATGGGTAGAGGGGTTTATGTTGTATTATCTAAACTTTGACCTCCTCCAAATCAAGAGAAAAGGTGTAACAAAGATTGACTTTTCTTTGTATTTTTAATTAGTTATTATTAACGATAATTTTCATTTAATAAAAATTAATTATTTTATATATAATTTTTTTCATATTTGATGAATTTTATGTTGATAATGGGTATTCAATTTAGGTAGTTAAGGACAATAATTTAAATAAGAAATTTGGGCAAATAAATTACAAATTTATTTATTTTTTTGTATGGATTGAATGGTCATAGAAAATAAGCTTATAAATTGTTATAAACTTGTAAGTCAATTTATCTATCATAAATCAATCAAATATATGTAAAAATATTGAATCTCATATTACTAAATTATAGTTAAGATTGTTTTGGTAGAACCATGCCCTTCTCTATATTCTCCTTTGTATATTCTTAAGCTTTCTCCATTTTACTTTAGTCTTTGATGTCACTCACTACACTAGCATCAAAACTTCAATAAATTCACCCAAAAGGCACTTTTTCCCCTTCTTCTTACTCAATTTTTAACTAATTAGTTTTGAAGGGTCATGGGACGACTATTTCAAACACTAAAAATAAGTTGATACCAAAGATAGAATAATTGTTATCCAAGGTTTGTAACTATTGGGCCTTTCAAAAATCATACCTTGTGAGTTATATTCTTTTCCAAAGATAATATAAGATGAATGTTTCAAATTTTCACTCACCTTGTTTGGAACATTCTCCATGCATAGTGGGCACCAATAGGTAACCAATTGATGTGCAAAAGTAATTAAGTCTTTTCAATTTTTACTTTTCACATTCAACACAAGGTAGTAGTTGTATGTTTGGAATGAGCGATCAAGAGTATCATTCAAGAAAAAAATTATTAAGGTAAAATAATCATTCAAACATAAATTTGAAAAGTAACAACACATACATGAGTATGGAGTAGAGAGATTCCAGGTTCTTTCCAACTCCATAGAAACTAGTTATAGAAATTGCATAAACAAAAAAATTAGAAATGAAAACTAAAAATTTGGCAAAAGAAAATATTTTTGGATGTGTAGGATTACACAAGTCATAGAACACTCTTACATTAGACCTGTTAGATTATAAATTTATGAACATTGCTCACAAAATAGAGCTAGTTGGTATGACCAACCTTCTAGGAAGTGCACAATTCGTAGCAAGCTCCATTACTAAAATACATACCTCAAAATATTTCTTCATTTGCTACTTCCAACACTTAGCTAGGACAAATACCATCTCCATCCACGAAACTCATTCATCATCCTTCATGCTTCTCATGGACTTCTATCACTATAGAACAACCTCCTCCTATTTTTTCTTCTCCACCATCTTCTTCTTCCTTGCATGGGACAAACCATCATTCTATGTCCACCTCAACCAAAATCTCTTTATCCATTCTTCATTCTTCACTTTTCTTGCACATAAGTCATCACAACTAATTTTATCAAAATTAATAACCTCCTTATATACTTCTATAAATAACTTAGGTTCAACAACTATAGCTTCCACTCCTTGTAATATCTAGGGAATACCTCTTCACCTATGCATTTGGTATTTTGCATCAAGGTACTTCTCTTCAAACTTCTCCACATTGACCAACACCTACTATGCTCTAATGAAAAAATATCTACATCACAACTCACAACCATATGATGGATTTCAAATAATCCATTTTCCTTCTCTTCTTTGTCATCCTCTATTGTAAGAAAATGTTCACATGCATCATCATTCTTCGACATCTACATGCCTTTTGAAAGAATTGTTGTTGCTCCAATATTAATTTAATCTTCTTTAATATCCTCTTGTATGAAGATATTTTCTTCCACCTCCAACATAATTTATTTCTTATCAAATCAATTTTAGACAAAAAAATGGGACTCAAAAACTCATATATCTCTTCTTCTACATTATTCATACTCCTATTAGCTCTTCTCTCTTTTAGGAGTCTCAACATCTCAAGTATCTCTACGTAATTACTTGTTATCCTTTTCTAGCTTCTTTATTTTGAAGCTCTCTCTATGCTCTCTATAAAAGAAAATTTTACAACCCTTCTCATGTCTATTTATATCATATTTTGGAAGATATCTTCGCACACTAACAATCTAACAACCCACAATCACAAAGACTTAAAATCTAAGATAAACCCTCTTTCACTCACTGATAACCACAACTATCCTCTACCCAATACTATCACCAGAAAATGCACACCTAAAACCCCATCTACACTCTTCCCACATAGTGGAGGATATTAGCACATCTTCTACCTAGCACTATCTTTCGTCAAATAACAACTAACATACCCTTACAGAACACTAATTCTCTTATTATCACCATTTTTTCTCCCATATCCAATTTTCTACAACTAAAGGATTCGTACAAAAAAATATTCTAGAGCTTCATCAAACACAACCCAAAAAACACATCATCACATCCAAATTTCATAAACATTCTCAATGAGCATACTAGCTCTAATACCACTTGATGTAGCCATAGTTGATATAACCATAATGGGTAGCCAACATAAGAAGCCAATCACACTTTAAGGAAAACATACATTCATAGTGCTCCATAAATTAGTGTACATACCTACTATTTAAAATGTTAGGACATTGTATTACTCTTAAATCTATTAAATTATACACAAAGTATACATCATCACAAGAATTAAACCACATCTTTTTTGTTCTTCGTCATAGTGTCACAATAAGTCAAATTGAGTTAGAGAGTAATGGGTGTTTCATAAATAAATGGTCTAAATATATTTGAAATAAATAAATTAAACTTTTTAGCTTAGTAAGTATCCCAAATTTTATATTAAAATATTAATATTTCAAATATATTTATAATGAAGAAATCATTTTGATTATCCAACACAAATTACATGCACTTGCTCTTTGTAATCTCTATAGACAATAATTTTCTTCAATTCCTTTTTGAATTTGTTGCAACTAAGAATGGCTCACAAAATCTTTGTAATAAATAATCAAACCTCCAACTCATCTTTAGAATTTGTACAATTATTTTCAACATACTCCAAAGGAATCTATATTATATAATTTTTTTTACTATAGTAAACTTTTTTACTATATCTATGAACTAGAGGGGAAAAACCCTTTACAAATAAAAGAAAATAAAAATCAATAACTATCAATATTAGGAAGGAAAACTAAGAGACAAAACATAATAAAAAATCATGACACTCCATACAAGGAGAAAAAAAAATATTCCAAGAAGAACACAAATGAATAAGACCACCTCTTAAGGTAGTTTGAATCCAAAATAAATTAGATTTTAATTTTTATCTAACATCACAATGCTTATCCAAGTCAAATTCCCTTCTTGTTGGAATTTCCAAACTGAAAATAAAAAATGGCAGGTCATTTGAATTCATAGAAGTGGACAACTAATTTTCTTTGTTAATTTTATCCTTCCAAACCATTCAAAATATGTTGATTGAATCATCTTGTTTCATATTCTACACATTTTATGCATAATAATTTCAATATAAGATTTCAAAATCGATATACTATACAATAACAATTGAAAGCACACTTAATTGTAATTGTTAATGTTAGAGCAACCAACCTAGGAAAACCATCTGCAGAAAATACCTTCACAAATAGGAGAGAAGCACATGTTATTTCATCAGAAGAGTGAATGAAAATGAGATGATTATTTTACACAATGTACAAGCTTTTAAAGCCATGAGAAAGGTGTCGGGTGGGAAAACTACCACATGGGAAAAACCACCCGGGAGAAACTAATTAGAGTAATCTACCCTAAGTGAAAAAATTAATTACACTAACACCCCCCCTTAAGTGCAACTTAGGGAAAATTATTATGCAAAAAAGAAGTCTCTCACAACCAGAGAAAAGGAGAAAAAACTTGTGGGAAAAAACCCCTCTTCAAAAGAGAGAAAAGAAAACAAAAATGATGAATGGATGAAGGACTCAATCACACCCCCTAAAGGCTACATACATCATATATACAATCAATGGCCCCCCATAAGGGGGAAAGAGAGAGACTATGTAGCCCCCCACAATGTGTAATCGCCTGCAAAAATGGTAAGTTCCTGAAGACAAAACATGATCCAATGTCGACAAACAACTTGTATCCCTTTTGGAAGAAACAAAACCAAGTACAAATGTAGGTATGCTTCCAATTCTAGATAGGAATTGAAAGAAAGAAGCATGAAAATGTATGATGGTGTCTCTGAAATCTACTCATGTGTCGCCAAGACCTTGGAAGATGATGCCATGAACCAATCAGGAACATTCCCAATCACAACAGAAGGTGACAAACAAGGTACCACTAGAAACTAATGTTGAACAATATCCAAAGACTTAGATGGAGTGACAACAGTTTTACCACAACTATCATCAAATAGGAGGGATATACCCTCAAATGTGTCTTCCAAATCAGAAATGCGAGATTCCATGAACAATGAACCAATGTTCGACAAATAAGAATCCCAATCAGGAAGACAATGATATATTGGTTGTGATGAATCACTAGACATGCTCAATGAATCATCAACACAAAATTAATGGTCATGTAGAACAGGAATGATAGGAGCCTCAATCAATGAATCTTCACAATGAATCACTGGAGGTGAAGGTACATCAACTATCCCTGATGGAGAAGAAGGAGTATCTGAAGAACCCTCGTCATCCTCATCATCAAGATGTGCAAGGTGTTCCAAAGAATCAAACTCTTGTAGTGTATCATATTCATATGGTATATTATATGAATCATCAAGAGGTACAAGACAATCTGAAGCAGGATCATCTGGGAAGGGTGGAGTATCAGGATCTCCATATAACTCCCAAATGTTGGTCCATAGAGCACGAGGACACTCAATGACATCAATGAAACTCAATGTGTTATCATCAACATGAAGAGCAATCACTCTGAAAACATGATCTCTTTTGGAATGCCAAACAAACTTCTTGCTCCAAGAAGTACCAATTTGAGGAAAAAGACCATATAGGTATGGAAAAAGATGAAGCCATCGCAAATGCTTCAAGATACCATCTCTCCATTGTGTATAGTTTCCCCTTTTCAAGATGATTAGAGAAGGGTGAAATGAAAAAACCATAATGAAAAGATAATTCTTTGAATTTACAAAGACATGAAACCTTCAAATCATCCTCTAGAAATTAAATTTCACCACTTTCCAAAAAAATTCATGCAAAAAAAAGTTGATTTTCTTGAAATTGGAAAAAAATGAGCAAAATAGGGGCACCTTTACACACAATCCACTTGGGCACCACTGGAAATCCAAATCTTTAAACAAGTCTCCACAACTTTGAACACACCACGAACCTCTATGAGTCTTGTTCACACCAAGCAACCACACAGAAGGTGTCTTTGGGAAGCATTATGCCACATTGGCAGCATGGGGAATAGTTCACTCTTGTTTTGGTGAAATGGCCTTGTGTTTCCTCTCTCTTTTTTCGTGAAGGTTTTTGTTGCAGTTGGTGATCTTGGGCTCACACCAACAATTAAGACAAATAACTAGCAATTTCTTCTAGATCTTAATTTATGAAAAATATTAACAATGCACTCACCCAGGTTCATAAATCTCTAGTTATCTTTTCAGGTTATAGTTAGATTAAGTTATTATAGTTTAAAGATGTTACAAGAGTTGATCTTTTAAACTATAAATATCACACTCCATTTTTTATTAATTTTTAATTTCTAGAACTAATTGTGGAAGAGATTAAGGAAAAATTGGGAATCATTTCTTCCCTAATCCTTACTATCAAAATAATAATAAATTCAAACACGATCATGTGCCTAGTTGAGCTTAAAAAAATTACTTCAACTTCCTATGTGCTTCATATATGTTGAATTTGATATTCTTTTGGGTTTATATTTAACATAAAATAAGTCTATAAATAAGATGCTTACCTCATTCCCTTCATCCCCCTAAAATCTATCTCTATTCACTTTTCATCGAAGTTCACAAAAGAAAAGAGAAAAAATAAATTATACTAATACAATTAAAAAATACCATATAATGTTTAATGAGAACTTAATAGTGGATTCATTCTTCCCATGATCCATGGAAGCATCACCTCAACAACAAGAGAAAATATATTTTTATCTTTTTATTTATTTTAAACAAGAACAACTTAGATTTACATTGAAGATGTGTGTGTGAATTTGTGGGAGTTAGTAAATCAATAACAAGACACACAAACACCAATGAGACGTGTTATATTAAAGATTTGAATCATAAGACTACTCTATTTGCAGCAAACAAATCTCTAAAACGGCTCCATTGTTCTCTAGTCTCAAGGATTTATTAAACCATATTGGCTCTCAGATTTTGTATGTGCACTATGGTTATTAAAATGACAACTTGAGAAACAAGATGCTATATAGAATACAAGAATCTAAGTCCTACATGAAACTATATGATTAAAGCCATGATGCTATGATATTAATGTTGTGATAAAATGAAGATTATGCTAAGATTATGATGCTAAATGTTATGATGAGAAGGCTATATGAAATCTAAGATAATAACTACAATGCAACTATAACTAAGAAATGATTCTAAGTTAGAATGATAAACAAATTTAAATGCTAAAAATGCTCCAACTATGAATGCTCCAAATTGCTCCAATGCTATTCCTGCATAATAAACTTGCTAAAAGATGTGATTGAAAATGCTATAGCAAGGGGTTGTATTTATAGGATTTTCAAAGCATCTTGTGATGTGGCAACAATCAACGGTCGAGATTCAAACATGAGAGATGAACGATGGAGATGGAAGAATCTTGGAGGATGTTCCCTTGACCAAAGGCAACATGCCAAATGTGTAGGAGAATAAAATGTCTGAAAAGTCCAAGTGTGTGGGAGAATAAAATGTGTGAAAAGTCCAAGTGTGTGGGAGAATAAAATGTGTGAAAAGGCCAAGTGTGTGGGAGAATAAAATGTGTGAAAATGCCAAGTGTCCAACATGTGCCTAAATTTAAATTAGGAATTTAAATATTAGACATATTTAAATTCGTGTGACACTTGATGAGGTGGCAAGAGGAAAAGTTGGAGACGTGTGCTTAAACTTAAATTTGGGATTTAAATTTTAGTGAAAAAGATTATTAATTAAATAAAACAAACTATGTGAATTTGTTTATTTAATTAAAATAGAAGAATGTGATTTTAGATTGAAGAATTGGAATTTATGAACTATATAAATAAATTTGGAATTTATTTATAAGTAGACAAAATAAAGGGGTTTCATTAATTAAATAGCTTATATTTAATTAATTAATTGTCTTGACCGATTTTAGGTGAATACAGAAGAGATAAAACAAACATACATCATGCTATTAGTTTTATAATTTATGTTGGAAACAAATGTAAGTTTTATTATAGGAAAATATTTATAAAAAGTTAGAATAAAACATTTAAAAAATAATAGTATTATTTAGTAATTATATATGTTACATAAGTTTATTTTATTGAGATAAAGTTTAATTATCCAAAAAAATGGTAGAAGAATATAATATTGTTTTGAAAAAATCTAAAGAAAATAATTAAGTGAAAGCTTACATAAAATGGTATTAGTAAACAATATGATGAGATGGCACTAGAAGAGAAAGATAATCAATTTTACCTACAATTAATCATGAAAAAGATTATCCAAGTTCTTGACATATTTTCCAATTTTCTTGGATTCAACTTTCCAAATATTAAATCTTCAACTCACATGAAACATCAAAAAAATAACACATCCACAAGATATTTTTATTAATTTTTAATGCACACAAATACAAGCTAAAATGTGGCATGAGTTACCTCACTCTTTCTTCTATACAAAACTCAATTGCTTATTCAAAAAGAAAATGAAATATTTCATTTTTCATGCCATAATGCAATCTATATTATGATAATAGATATATCTTCTTTCATCAACATACGTTGAAAATCATGCGAGGCTTATTTATTACTTTAACTCCAATCCCTTTTGATAAATTAGATGACTATGAAATTTATGGTCTCATAGAAAATACTACTTAAAATTCAAATCATTTTGGTTGTTAAGATATTTTTAACTTTTTTTGGTTGGTTTCATGGATGTGATTAAAATAATTTTATTTCACTAATTAATGATTAAGCTTATGGTCAAGGGTTTAATCATTTGCATCTAAATTCACTCCCACCATGGATACTCTCAAAGAAGACCTTAATGGTTTTTTTTCATTTAAAATAATGGAGTCTACATTGGCATTAATCATTGTGAGATTTCCATTTTGTAGAATCTTGGCATCTTCTTATTCTAAGAGGATTCTCACAACTTGACTCATGCATGGTTTTCATGATTGTGTTGAGTGAAGGAAATATGTTGCGACCCTAATCATTATATCTACCTGCTTCATATATTTTGTCATCAAGTAAGATTTTAGTTAGGGATATGTCAACTCTTCAATTATATAGGTTCATTAAATAATGATCATTTCTATTGTCAAAAGAAAAATATTATTTATTTAAATTTTCATAGGTGGACATTTTGATTTTGGTTGTAATATAAAGAAAAAGAAAGAACATAATAAAATCCAACCAAACCTAAAAAATAAACATTTCACACAGTCTACCTAAATTCTAACTATCTTCTATACTCTTTTTGTTTTCAAAAAAAGATAAAATATATGGTTGGAATCTAGATAGACAATGCAAAATGTTGCTTTAAACATCACAAAAATAAAACTTGTGAAATTACTTTAACATATGTTAAAGAAAACATAAATGTGCACAAAGATCGAAACTATGGGTAAACAAAATTAATTTGTAATATTATTGTTTCCTTTTAAAGAGAAGATAAAGTTAAGACTTGAGGTTCATAGATATTTATAAAACATCCTCACTTCATTATTCTCTAAATAGATCATTTCCAAAAATTATTATAGAACTCAAATCACAACAATGAGACTCTATGCCTTATAAAATTAAGAAAAAATCTTCTTTTATTTACATGCCAAAAACCTCATTTGGAGTCTAGTCACTACACAAAAAATTATTATTCTTTGGTAAGTTGGTAATGAAGTAGTTGTCAAAAAGGATTAGTTTAGTGGTAATTGACTTAACTCTTTTAAAAGGAAAGTTGAGTCCGAATACAAGGAATCAAATTTTATTTTCCATTTGAATTAGAAACCACCATAAAACTTGATTTGTGTACAAATCATAATCATTAATTCACATATCTACCAACTTAAAACTAATTATATGTTCAAAGTATTATAAATAAAATAAAACTTGTGAATCCCTTTATTTTATTACACATGTAGAGTTGTGTTATACAACTATCCAAAAGAATTGAATTGGGAAATTGTTTGTATAGATCTCGTAGATAAAGCCCATGAAAATTACCAATAGCTTGTTGCAAAAATATATACGTCAAATAAACAACTAGCAATCGCACCTTGGGGTGCAATAGGTACGGCGAAGACAGTGTAGTTAACTATCTCTTAAATTTGTTTATTAATAAATGGGAAAAACAACTGCTACTAAATTTGAAGTCCTCTGAGTTGAGTACAACAAGTAAAACTTAAAGAGCAACCAAGAAGGATATTGGCTTAAGTAACTCAAATGGTACAATTGATTTGAGCTTCGTTTGTGCTTGAATGGTTTTAGTAAGCATTGACAAGGACTCATTTGCTTCAAACACAAAAATTATCACTTGCACTATTGAAGCCAATACAAGGTTGCAACCTTTGAGCTGGGACAAATTGCATCAACTATGAGACAAAAGTAAAGAAGGATATTAATGTCAACAAAGAAAAAATGAAGAACGTGTATGTAACTAAACTTTACAAAAACATATAGGAAAAATCAGTGGAGACCACCCATGTTAGATTGTTTGCTACAAACATAAGTGTGTAAATTCAAAACTCAAAATGATAAATCACAATAAAGCTAAGGAATTTTTGGATACATGTTGAGATTCTTAGATATGTGCTTTAAAGTTTGCATTTCCATTATTTTGTAGGACCAAAGAATGCAGATTGAATCAAAAAGTGTGAACCACAACTTCCCATTTAGCTATGATATAGTATAATTGTATATCATTGAATCACTCATTTGGAGGAAGCCCATCTATTGAAACAATTGATTGAATGAAATCATCTAAGTCCAGTAAATATATTGACAGAAACTAATAATCATATTGACAGAAACCAAACCAAGAATGATATTGACATAAACTAATAAACCATATTACTCAATGATTGTATTCACTTATTAACTTGGTTTTTAATTTGTTGTCACTTTGGCTACATGACAGCATGTAAACTTGTTTCCAGATGAGATCTTTTGAACTTTGAGACAAATATTATCACTTTCAGATCAAAATATTAGTGCGAAGGTAAGAGATGAGCACCTTATGTTCTTTGTAATAAGCTTTTTACTGGTATGTTAATGGCAATGCTACCGGTTACATTTATGATATCAGTAAATCTCTCATGTAAAAGAGATAGTTGTGGCTCTTTTGATATGCCTATAAAATTGTGTTGGATAAGTGTTTTTCCATGTTTAATAGTTATGTTTTAAAGCATTTATGTCTTTTATATGATGAAGAAAACATATTGTTGTCGAGTTCGAAGAAAAGATTGAATTTTCCAAATACAAGTATTAGGTATTATCTTTACTTTTTATTGATTTTTTTTTTATTTCATAACATATATGTACTACTATTATACAAATTTATCAAACTTCTTCCTCTACAAAATATACTGCTTTTATTTATCAAACTTCTTCCTCTACAAAATATACTGCTTTTATTGTACAAATTTACCAAACTTCTTTCTCTACAGATTATACTGCTATTGAACAAGTTTATCAAACTTCTTCTTAGTACAAACTTATCAAGCTTCTATTTCTTTACATTTACTCCTTTTTACAATTCTAAGGACAATGTAGTGCCATTGTTTTTCCAGTCTTGTATGCCAATGTTATATTCTATTGAAGTGTCCTGTAATTA
Organism: Sequoia sempervirens; assembly: GCA_007258455.2. Lineage (NCBI taxonomy): Eukaryota > Viridiplantae > Streptophyta > Pinopsida > Cupressales > Cupressaceae > Sequoia > Sequoia sempervirens. Next base: position 238,374,289 of record VDFB02252616.1, read on the forward strand.
TATCCAACCGATTGATGTGTTATAAACATTAACATTCATGAGAATTTCTTAGTCTTGTAAGATCAGCCAGCCAACCCCTGATGCACACCCTGTTGTATTCATAAATTATTTTCCCAGAGATCAGTCATTTTATTAGCCATTTCCTCAGTTTGGTTCTATGACTTTGTCATGGCATAGTTTCTAGAAGAGTTATCCTTATTGGAGTTAGCAATTTCTATTTCACTCAGCAAAAGAAACAAACATTTCAAAAAGGGAATAGCACAAATACTCACATCTGAAAATTAGAAGCTAACCACTACAGAGCTTAAAGGGCATAGAGAGACCTAATGTATTCTAAACTTCATTTACAAAAGTGTTTTTTGATATTTATGGATCAGTTTTGGCCTGCGCCTGGAAAATAATTTACCATGGCCTCAAGGGTGAGAAGACTCGATACATAATATGTACAGGACAAAAGAATTTATGAATTGCTCACAAGAAGTGAGATTAGTCCCTATGATATACAGATAAAGTGGCAAATAATGCTAAATAGAACTAAAATAAATGTATAGGCAACTCCAATGGATCTCAGCATGGTTCCCAAAAAAAGAAAAAGAAAAAAGTGACTTTATAAACAAAGTTCATCCTCAACCACCTCACAGAGATCATCCTCAACAAACAGGACTCTGTTAGGAGCAACGCCTGATCTTAAGAAACGATTCTTGTTTACAAATCCTATTTCACTATCCTTGCCAAGTGTGCCTGGAGGGACTACAATGTAGAGATATCTTTCAAGTCATCAGATGAAATTCTTGACTTTTGAAACTTGCCCACTTGTTTTGGTGCATTAGGTGTTGCAGGTCGTCTTGATGAACTAAAGAGACATTCCAAACCTTCAAAGCTGAAACAACCAATGCAGACAATACACATTTTAGAACATACATAAAAACCAGTACTCTTTGAAAAGGTATAGATAAACAAAAATGCACCCATTGTGGATTGTTTTCAGAGATGACGTCTGGTATCAAAGAATTTTCTCTTTTACTAGAAGCTCACACATAAACTGGTGTTGTATAATCAAAATGCATTTGTCTAGCAATTGAAACCTGCTAGTTGGAAAAAAACAGACGATTAATCTTCCGCAAGGGGAAATTTTCATCATTGACATATTAAAGCACTAAAAATTTAAATTCAAAGTACTAAAAGAAATATTTACTGCTTCTCTAAATTTGCTTGAAACATGAAAGAGTGGCTCAAGTTCATCATGATGAACATTACAGACAATTCGAACCTGTACAACATAAAGGGCAGCTCTAAATTATATATATAACAACTATTATCTATATTCTCTTTACAGAATAGTAAAAATATATATCTATATAATATGGACTATTACACAGAAATTGAATAATATTTTGTATATTGTTAATCAAACCCAATAATCACGGTGTTTCATTGGAAAATGAATTGAGAACCTAATTTTCCTAAACAAAAACCAAACTAAAAGAATACATGGTAGCAAAAATATCCCCTTCCTTGCTACTTGGAATGCAAGGAGGACAACAATTAATATAATTAATTTCTCTTTATTTGAGATTTTTTCTGAATAGCCAACAAAGTTTCCCATTTAACAGAATAGAACATTAAACACTAAATATGAAATACCATAGGCTCCATGTTAAATACAGAAGAATAAAACCTATAGATGGTGTTAGTTCGAACCACATTTGTAGACAGATCATGCAATCCTAAACCAGACAACAAAGCAAAATCTAGGTGTACAAAATTTGAAGGAACAGTACATAAGTAAGTAGAATTAAGCCTTCTTGTAGCCTTCAACACTAAAGATGAAATACTATAAGCTTCATGTTAAATAGAGAACAATAAAACCTACAGATGGCGCAAGTTCGAACCACATTTTTAGACAAAGCAAAATCTAGGTGCACAAAAGGGGGTTTGCAAATATCTATCATCTGTTAAATGACATTTGGGAACAAGGTAAAAGAAAAATTTGTTGAGCCGAGAACTTCATCCTGTATCCAATTAGGAAAGAAACATAAGCTCTTCCTAATCAGAGAAAAATATTTACAAGCTTTCCCCTTCAACACTATAACTCTTCAATTTTAACTTCTAAAAACATTGGAAAACAGGTGTGCCTTGTTATGATACAAAATTGTGACAATTATTTGTTATGCCAACCTAGAAAACATTAACAAAAAAAAGGCCAGATGATTACTACAGGATAACCAGAGATTATTCTATCTATAACAGTTTTGAAGATGACATTTCATAAATGCACATTCTTGATAAACTAAGGCATTAATGTTGATAATAAAAAATTTTGTGTGGCATACTAAAATTAAAGCCAAAACATAATATCAATATTTGAATGTCTCACTAAGACAAGATCTACAGACTAATTTCATCAAAATCCCTTAAAGTTGTCATAATCGTCATCAGCAACAAGTACGAGGATGAATTGAAGGATAAAAAACCAATTGAAAGCAATAAATCCTAGGGAATTCACCATGGCTGACTTAGCCTAAAAACAGAGGAGAACATCTTATCCTAAAATAATCAAAACAAATAAAATATCTCAGAAACTTAAAACATACTAGAATATCCAATGTAAGCAACTCCATATCCGCTTCCATAGCTATTTCTCCTCTTTTACTATAACAGGGGAGCAATTTTTCACAGGAGTCGTCACACAAAAACTCACATCCATTCGACCTCTTTCTGAATGACTGGGCAAGCAACACTCAAATGAATTTTCATGACTATTCGGAACAGTCACAATTCATTTCTTCCCATTCGTTAGTAATCCATTAACTCCCATTGCGTGTGTTTTTCCTTTCTGCAACTTTCCCATGGATCATTTTTCCAGTGGAGAGTCGATGCCATCAAATGCCCCACAGGAAAATGATATGCCCAACACCAATACCATCGTGGCAAAACCATCCTCTAAAAAATGTTTCGAAGAGGAAAAAGAAAAGGAGTCGAAGCCCTCATCTAATAAAAGTAAGAAACCTACGGGAGAAATGAAAGAGGGAGAGAATCTTTAGGTGCTCTGCTAGCTGCAAATCTGAACAAACTGTACTATGTTGATCACTCAAGTTTCACTACTTCTCTTTCTGATGTAAACACCTTGTTATACCCAAGAATGTTGGTCAAAAAGGTTCTTGCATACCTACATATAATGACCAAAACATAATTAGGACTCAAAATCTTGGGAATTTCATATATGGTCGTCAGATTCAAACTGTATTGAATCAAAAAAAAGAATAAACAGGGTCACCCTTATACCCTTAAATTGTTAAGAATGTCAAACAATTTGGCTCTTTTCTCTGTGAAGCTTTGGATTCCTGTTGGGCTTTTAAGTGATGAGAAAAATTAAAGAGTTTCCCCAACTATGAGAAATCTTGTGTGTCCTGGCACCACCATCCCTACACCCTCATTTCTCTTTCCTTTCCTTCTCAAATTTAACAACACACAGATAAAATAGAAAAGATAGCGATCAATAGAATTCTATGTTTCTGGATCTTGAAGATATGTTCTTCGGGTCTTCATTTATCATATTAGCTTCTTCCAACCATGTCAAAATAGAGGAGATGAAACAAAGGAAAATCACCAAAGTAAACAACATGCATATTGACAAACAAGATTATATTTACAGCAAGAATCTCCCAATCTGATTGACACTGTCATGTAACTCCTTGATAGCTTTTTTAGGTCTTTCTCAAGCTCTTTCTTTCAATGGATTGTGGATTGATTTGCACATCATCTTGTGATGTTGAATGCAAGTTTGAAGCTAATCTTCAATGTTTTTATCTACTTCAGCCAACCAACACTGGAAAAATGCTACTTCGAGTAAATTTCTAGCCCTTTTTAAGAGCATATCATTTGCAATTATGATTCATTTTGAACCCCTGGATATGTTTTTTTTGTGACTCATCCATTTTTGTTCTCTGTAATTTTTGTTAAGCATACAAGTTTTTTATCTTATTTGTTGAAGAGAATTGCTGCATCAGAAGAGTTTTTATGTATTCCAGATTCAGTTGAAGCAATGAACACTGTTGTCTCTGAGGAGTTGATAGCCTCCATCAACTCCAGCTTGACAAAGGTGTTTCTCCTTATACCATTGTCACACATTTGTAGTAATGTGAACATAAGCATTTTAGTTAGATATCAATCCTGTAATTAAATACTTTCCATGCAGATGGGGTTCCAAGATTACAACCCTCTAAACCATGAGCAAGGTTGTCATACAAAATTGAATTGGCTTGTTAAAGAAAATTTACAATTCAGGAGTGTTCATTTAAAGTGTTTCCATATGCAATGGATTATGGGAGCTTTATGCATCAAATCAAGTTTGAATGGGGAAAAGCTGACTTCTAATGGGTTCTGCTCTTATTACAGATCTATGTCGTTGCCAACACCAAAACTGCAACAGATCTTCCAATCAATAGCCAGAACTTACCAATCAATAACCATAAATTTGTCCTCATTTAATCACCAAAGCTAGGTGGTGAACAGAATTTACCAATCACCAAATATAGGGCAGAGCAAGGGAATCTCAAACCTGATACTCAAGAAAAGAAAGACATGAAAAAATTTCCCACAATGACATAAGGGCTTTTGCTTGGGAAATTCAAAACTATAACCTAATTAAGGGATGAAACCATGTGTCTATCGAAACTCAACATGGAAAAGTGGTATGTCATAGGTGTACAGTTTTATTGTTCTTGGACATGGGTAAAAAGAGGGGATCTAAGGCACAAAAGGCAAATCTGGAATGTTGTGTGTTGATATACATGGGTGTGAAGCCATATGATGTAGTAGAATGCAATTCTAATGAAACTCAACCACTAAAACTCAAAATGCAAAGCATGCTAACAGTGACAAATGGAAATTGGGAAATGCAAACCACAACTTCAAATAGCATTCATGATTCGTCAATTCATAAGGCAAATATCATAAAGCAAAACAAAACCAAAAACCCTTTTTATTCAAAGCTCTTATTTTCCCAAAGATTTTCTTCCTTTCCCCAGAAGCGTTCCCCTTTATTTCAACATCTCTTCATGGTGTCCTTACTACCGTCAATCCACTTCCTATTTGAGTCAAAAAGAGAAACAATTGGGCATGTAAGGCAGAAAACAAAACTGCTAGGAAATAGTGAACTTGTCTTGCCACTGCTAATAGAGGACCAAGAATCTGTTTCAATTGTGAAACAGTGAACTTGACTTGGTATTTTCTTCATTTGCAACTCTCAAAATTATGGAGTTTTCATCTTGTAAACTCGCCTTACTTTAACTTTTCCTTTTAATCCAAAATCCTGTAATCCTCATGAAGCATAATCATTTCTCAGTTTTGCGTACTTTATGTTGTTGTGAGTTATCTGGCATGGTTTTCAATTAATGTCTCATCATCCTATGTAATTCTGATTTTTTAAATGTCAATCTCAGATATTCCCCAAGGTCATTAGGAGGCTAGTCCTGAGATTTGGATAATCTCACCCAAGATCGATTCAAAAAGATAAGCTGCAAAAGAAAGCAAAATTGCTTACCACATGCTTTCAATCTTTCAATCTTGCACAAAGAATCCTTCAAACATGCTTTCTAGCTTTGTCCCTCTACCCACAAATTTTGATCTTCCATTTTTCTTTTATTCACCATGATATTTAATTATAAATTTTCTTAGAAAGCTAATTTGTTTGTTCTTTACCCTTATCTCAGGGTTTGATGATTGGATATTGTAGATAGATCACTATAAATCAGTGTCCCATAAATGTAGATGGCAGAGTTTATAGATGTAGATGGAAGAGTTAGAACTTCCCCACACTGTCCCACAGACGTAGAGGATACAGTTGGATTTGTACACTTACTCTTTTGTGTTGCTCCCATTCCATATTCCTCCTCCTTGACCCAACCCCACTAGTTCTCCCCACACATAATTATATGCTTATACCAGTAACCTTCAAGTACCTCCATATCTTGATTTAAGACTAGAAACCCCGATAGGTACCCCACGTTTCCTGATGGATTTGGGTGAGATTGGCCTAAGAACATATAAAAAGGATGTCCAATTAGGAAATCTGGGTTTTCCCTATTTCTTGAAATTCGTACTTCAAAATAAATAGCTATTTGAGGCATTCTGTCAAACAGTTTAGGTACCTCTTCTATGCTTCCACATTATGCATACATGTCTACGAGAGCATTTCCAACTATATTATCTGAAAAAAATCATCCCAATTTCTATGCTAGTGAACATTATTATCATCTTTCTTTGTATTAGAGGGCAGAGGTAAGTATCCTTGCCTGTTGTTAAACTGTAATTCTAAATAACTCAAACTCTCTACAGGGGACTATGTAGTGATCAATTATTATAGATTAGAACAATCTAAAACTAATTGCAATCGCCTGAGTTGTGAATTAGTTCGACACAATAAAACCATATGAATGCATTATGCTATTCCTTGTTGTGTGAGCCTCAAACAAATGAGGAATAAGAGAAGAAAAAACTTCTCACGAATTGAAACAGAGGAACCCTACTTTTTTGACTATTTTGCCACCACTATTGGTTTCCGCTCCTCCAAACTCTTTGTGTTGGTATTGACCTTTTACTTCTCCAATTTGGCGAGGTGCAGCCTAAAAATAAGAAGTATGCATACTCAGATCAAAATAATGAGGAGAGCATATTTAGGTTTTAACGAGAGCAGAGGTAAAATTAGGAAGAGGGAAAAGGAGGTACTTGAACTTTCTACACAAATGGTGTTGAGTTGTGAACGATGCCGATGAGTAAACCCTAGTATCACAAACCCACCTCAAACGCAATTTTTTCTTCAAAGGGAAGCAAATATAATTGTGTCGTGCTATCAAGGAAGCCAATATTTGTCTTCAAATAGAAATTGGGATCTAATTTTGTCGTGCTGTGAAGGATGCTGATATTTTTTGCAATAACTGCTCGTGGGATATTTCTTCTAGCTTCTGCAATAACCGTTCTACTCCATCTGGGAAAAATGATGAGCAGATGGGATGGATTTCATAGCAGTCAATTGCCTCTCTGCCTCTCTAGGAATCTAGACCATCGGAGGTAAAAATGGCTCTCAAATACTAAGCATGGGACGCCTTCGACGTAATTAATAGAATGTACATAAATATATAATCTCTGAAAAGGCATCTCAAGAACTCTATAGCCCTACATCCTCACCATTATTATGGTCATCAGAGTTATATGTAGAAGAGCTCATGAGAATGAAAAGTAGGCTTGATGTTCTAGAAACAAAAGGGATGTACGAAGACAACAGATTTAAAATAGTTACCGAGGCAAATTACAGGCTGGAAAAGACAATAAAATGCTGCAAGAAAAAATATTAAATTTGCAAGTCAACATGGAGAGGGGACAACAAGAATTGGTCACTCTAAAACAAGAGTTAGTCCAATTAAAAACAACAAAAAGCGAGAAATCAGAAGTGGAGGGAGGAGAAAACATAATGGAGTTAAAGGTGATTCAATCAACATTAGCAGACTTAGAGACAAAACAGAATCAGCTAAGAGATCAGATAGAAGAAGCCAAATCATGGTCACAAGTGGTGAGTAGTTCATCAAACGAGCAGAAAGGAATCATTGAAAAACAAGTTAAAAGGCAACTAAGGGAAGAAAAAGATAAACAAAGCAAGGCTGCAAACATTATTATCAAAGGTTTGAGAGACTTTGGGGAGAAGGAGAGAACTGACATTCTAACAAGGGATTTCCTAAAAGATAAGTTGAAGTGGACAGGGCATATTCAGCAAGCTAACAAAATTGGAAAAAAGGTACATGGAGGAAAAGATAGTCATGTAAGAGTCATCTTGAGAAATTTGGAAGATAAAAATAGGATTCTTAAAAATAGGGGGTTACTTAGAGGCACACATATTTATCTAGATGAAGATTTGACCTTTGAGCAGCAAGAAGAACAAAGCAAAGAATGGGAGAAGGTGAAGACAGCAAGAAATGAAGGTAAATGGGCTTGGTTGAAGAATGGGAAAGCCCAAATTAGTGATCAGTTCTCAAACAAGAAATAGGAAATAGGGGCCCCATAGGAATATTTTCATGTTGTAAGTTGGAATATGGAGAAGAGGACCTGGATTGGGGCCCATAGCAAAAGGAAAGGATATTATCATTCTTATAGAAACACATGAACATGATGGCTGCAAAGTACCAGATTTTGAAGGGTATAAGAAAGTTTCAGTTTGGAATGAAGGGAATGAAACGGGCAAAGGAAATGGAGGGGTTACAGTGCTAATAGATGAAAAGTGGCAGGGAATTGTTAAATTTGTAAAAGAAGACACAAATAAACAATACATATGGCTGCAAATAATAGATAATGGGGTAACTTTTAGTCTAGTTACTTGCTACTTTTCTCCAAAAAATTCAAAGTTTTATAAGAAATGAAATTTAGACAATGAAGACCCGTATGCGTCACTAAAAAAAGATATCTCTATTTTCAACACTTGGAGATGTGGTTTTAATGGGTGACTTTAACGCAAGGACAACTAATAATCAATCTCTTTAGTTGAGTAGTGAATCCAAATGGGAGAACAATCCTTTGTGGTTAGAGGAAGGTGGTGGTCTCCATTGGGAAAGAACATCTCAAGATGGCAATGGCACTGTCAACTCATTTGGGATAGAATTAATGGGGTTTTGTAGTCTATTTGGCATGGTTATCTACAATGGTATGAGGGATTGGCCGAGGTTAGGGGGTATTACTTGCAAAACTTATAATGTTCAAAGTGTGGTGGACTGTGTGGTTTGCTCCCAGAGTTTTAGTTCTAGACTGTTGGAGTTTGTTATTGAGGACTGCCCTATTGAGATGAAATCTGACCACTTACCTCTTCGGGTTAAACTACGCATTTCACCAATTAGCCAACATAGTAAACAGGTTATGCACACGCAAAAAAAGCCCTTCCCAAGGGTAAAATCCTCATAAATTGGGAAAATAGGGAATTATTCAGTGCTGCTCTTAAGCAACATTTCCATGATTTGAAAAATAACAGGGAGTTTAAAGCAGCAAAAGAGGTTGATGCCCAAATTCACAACAATTTGTTGATCCCAATAATACACAAGGCTTTAAATTTGTGCAAAAGGTCTCACCCCAAGGTAGGGACAGCAAACACTTTTCCAGCAAATCCATGGTATGATGAAGAATGTAAGGCATCCAAGAGATTGCTAAGGAAGAGAGGTATGGACAAAGAAGATAAGAAAAAATATGAAAAATTAGTGCAGTCCAAAAAAATAGAGTATGTAAATGAAAGAAGGAACTAATCACTCTTGGGAAACATAATCCTAAAGGCTTTTGGAGGGAACTGCAGCAAAAGAAAAAGAAGGTGGAAAACAATATTACGGATGTCCAATGGTTAGAGTATGCTAGACTTCTTTACGAGCGGGCCCACGAGAAAGACTACCCTCCTATTATTAACACATCAATGGAACTATTCAATGTGGATGATATTAAACAAGGAATAAAGAACTTAGCAAGTGGTAAAGCACAAGACATAGATGGGCTACAGTCTTAATTTTTAAAATGGGGGATTGAAACTCTTGCTCCTCACATAAAAAGAATTTTCAACAATGTCAATCAGGAAGGTTTTCCTATGGAGTGGACCACCAGTGTGGTCATCCCTTTATTTAAGAGTGGTGATATCAATAACCCATCTAACTACCACACAATTATGGTCAACTCTATCTTTGGAAAGCTATTTGGGAGCATGATTGAACATAGGATTATCAAATGGGCAGAAAATGAGGGAAAAAGGGCAAAGGGGTAGGCAGGCTTTAGGTCCAGGCACTCTACCATTGATCACTGCATCACCCTTAGACACTTGATTGAGAAAATTTGGGATACTCAGGGTGAGGAAGCTTATTGTTGCTTTGTAGACTTTAAGAAAGCTTTCGACACAGTGCCTAGGGAAAAATTATGGTATAGGATGGAAGAATTAGGAATTCCAAATGAGTATAGAGCAGTTGTTCACAGGTTGTATGAGAAGGTTAGTGCTAAAATCAGAACAAGTGAAGGTATGTCAGAATGTTTTGGCAGCGACATTGGAGTTAAGCAGGGCTGCCCTTTATCTCCCATGCTTTTTGGACTATACATTGATAAGTTGGAGGCTCGGTTAAGCAAGGAAGGTGGGGATGGTATCCAATTGGCAGGTTATGTAGTGAAATTACTTCTATATGCTGACGATCTTATCTTAATTTCAAAAATAGCTCATGGGTTAAGAGAACATTTGAAAGCTCTAGAACACTTTTTTCAGGAAGTTGGGATGTAAGTGAACACCTCCAAAACCAAAATCATGATTTACTCATTGAATAGAAAAGTTAAACAGCATACCTTTCTTTTTGAAGGCAGCCCACTTGATATAGTGAAAGAATACAAATATCTTGGGATTGACTTCCATTATAAGCTCAGTTGGGAAACTTGCAGAACGAAAAGGATACAGGGAGGTTGGAAAGCCTATTACCTACTTCAAAATAGTTGTAGAAAAGTTGAACTTTGGGATTGGAAAACCAAGAAAACCCTTTTTGGTTTACTTGTCACACCAGTTGTACTTTATGGGTGTGAAGTGTGGGGAAGCAACGCGTCAAAGTGCAGTTGGAGACAAATAGAAAGAATCCAAAAACACCTCATAACAAGCAATCTCAAAGTTAAAGCCATTGTTCCTTATGAAATTCTTTTAGCTGAAGCGGGGGATTTTCCTCTAGAAGCTTCAGCGATAACCCAGTTGATAAGTTATCTAAAAAAGGTCGAAAACATGGATAACCACCGATGGTCCAAAACAGTTATGGAGGAGATGCTAGTTCGAAGAAAGGAAACTTGGATGAAACAAAACATCAAGTAGTTGAACAAGTGGGACATCAAATTACATGAATGTTCTGGCACCAATAGGGAAATAAAAAACTATGAGGGAAAAATTCAAGACTGTCATGTGGTCAAATCAGATCGGGTGAAAAAAAAGCATACTACACCAAAGAGTTTAACCCAGCTAAGGAGCATGGAGAAAAACCCTATTTAGGTGCAGCTATTAAAGGGAAAGTGAGGTTGTTAATTGCTCAATTGAGGACGGGGTCCCACCATCTTAGATGTGAGATTGGTAGGTGGAAGATACCTAAGGAAACTTGGGAAGAAAGAACGTGCTTGTTTTGTAATAAGGGAGTGGTAGAGACGGAGTGGCACTTCATCATGGAATGCACAGCCTATGAAAATATATGTAATCAGTACACAAATATTTTGGATGTGAACAATATGCAGCAGTTATTTGAGGAGGATAAGATCAATCAGACGACCAGCCTTCTAGTCAAAATTAATAGCAGGAGATCTGACCTGGAAAAGAGTTTGAAGACAAACTAAGTTGTTGGTCTCGGTACCATAGACTGTTTAGTCTCATGGACGTCATTAAAATATTTCATTCATTCATTCATTATCTACAACTAACTACTTTGAACAGTTGTAGCTTATATTAGCAATGGACACGTTATTGTTAAGCAGTGCACTTCAGTATTCTGTATGTAGGGACAACTTTTTTTCGTTACTTTAATGACGACATCACCATGCAAACTATCATTGACGTGCTTGAATGACGACATCACCATGCAAAATAATTATCTTCATAAATTTGTGTGTCAATCTCAAACACCAGCATTTTGAAAGAATCATAATTTTGTATTATATTTCAAGAAGCATTATGCCCAATACGTTTCATGAAGCAGAATTAGCCTCCATTAATGGATTAAACAACAGCTCAAGACTTGGAGATGGTTGCATTGCAAACATATGTAGTCAATTTTTGTATTATAAGGCATGTACACTTCCTAAAACTTCATGTCTTCCACTTTATGTACATGTGTTGAACTTGGGTAGAGGGTAGTAAAGGGGTTTATGTTGTATTATCTAAACTTTCACCTCCTCCAAATCATTAATGACATCTAACTATTCTTTTGTGCCACATCTTGGGGCACTTGTTATGGGTGGATTGCTTCATCCTTGCCTATATATGCAAGGCTTTGTACTCATTGTAAACTGGCTCATCTAAATACAAAATTGCATATTGTTCATTGTGCTTATCAAACTCATGAGAGATGGGTTCTTGTGAGCCAATACTCATGAAACATGGCTCAATAATTTTGACTCATATAACTACATAGTTGAAACTTGATAACAATATCACAATTTGACACGCTGTGGAAAAATACCTCCTACTTATCAATTGATAAGCTAAAGGGGCTCTATAATGAATGGTTCATAAGGCACAACACTAGTTGAAGGTTTTGCAAATGGGGTTGTAAACAAAGTGGGATTAACCTTGGGGAAAACTTTGTGGGTAAGCACACTTGAGTTGGAGTATTACTAGGATGAGTGACCTCCTAGGAAGGCCCAATGCTTCACCTCTGTGAGCAACACCTAGATGCAATGGGTGCTAAGTGGACCATTCATTATCATGAGAGATGGATTCTTGCGAACCACTACTCATGAAACATGGGTCAATGAGTTTGATGTGTATAACTGTTGGGAATAGGATTCCATTTAATTGCAATCCTAAACATATTTCATGTATCTCCTAAGTCCTTAGAAAGTGTTCCCCAACACTAGGATTAAAAAGAGATTAAATTCGAATGAAATGAATATGTTAATTGACATTTGTGATTATTCCTAAATAATAGGAACATGTGGGAATGTCCAACAAGAGCTCCTACAAGATAGGAGCACATGGGGAACCCACATGGAAGGTGGAACCCACCTTGCTTCAATTAACTATTTGGAGGATTGATAACACTTCAGTAATGCATGTTTTGATCCTACAAATTAGGGATTGATATTTACATGAGTGGAGTGGCACTATTAGTTTAGTTCAATTCAATTCAATTTAGTTTAGTTCAGTTATGGTTCAATTATCTTTAGTTGCATGTAGTTATTTTGAGTTGAATGATAGTTGACTTGAGTTGACTTCAGTTGCATGACTAATGACTTCAGTTGCATGACAGATAATAGGTGGATACTTTTAGTTAAGTGGGGATGATCAATCATGCATAATGTTTGCATGAATTGGTGGAGAAATATGTTTCAGTTAACTAAGATTGAATTGGGTCCACCTTGGGCACCCAAGTTGGCATCTTTCAGTTAACACCTTTTGCATGAGAAGATATTTACAAGGCTCAGTCAAGTGGTCCCATTCTTGGGCGCCATCTTTGAGGTGAAGTTTGCAAGATATTTTCTTGACCAAAGTTCAGCTAAGTGTTCAGTTTGGGGTGGCTAAATTGAGGAAGACTTTGGTTTGACTTCATATTACAGTATGGAACTCTACTTGCCCAATCTAGGCATAGATTTTTGTGAGGATCTTTATGCTCTTGTATTGTATAACTCTTATGAGTTTACATGCAGATTATTGTCTATTTATTGTAGGAAGTGAATGAGAGTTTGTTGCAGGTTTGCAGGTTGAGCTTGTGTTGTGTGAGGGTTTGAAGCATGGCATGGGATGTGTGGATTCATGCTTGGTCACATGGAATGCATGGATAGCTTGTAATTGTAGCAAGTGTATGAGAGCTCCAATGAGAGTTTATTGTAGGTTGTGAAGAAGGATTGTTGAAGGCAAGGAAGCATATCAATCAATGATTGATATAGTATTATTGTAATTTTGTTCTAAGGTTAAATATTAAATAATACAAGCACTATTGATTTTGGTGGAGTTTTTTCCCGAAAGGGTTTCTCCACGTATATGTCGTGTCACTTATATCTTCTTGTCTCATTCTTCTACAATCTTTTGTCTCTTTCTACAATTGGTAAAATTGATCTAAATAGATTAATCATACACAAAGAATTATGACAAAGAACACTTAATTAGATCAACAGTCTCATATTTTTACAAGTTTTAAGCTACAATATTACCTTCAATTTTTAACATACCAATATTACCTTCAATTTTCAATAGTTTGAATCTTGATAGCAATATCACAATTTGACACGCTGTGGAAAAATACCTCCTACTTATCAATTGATGAGCTAAAGGGGCTCTGCAATGAATGGTTCATAAGGCACAACACTAGTTGAAGGTTTTTCAAATGGGGTTGTAAACTAAGTGGGATTAACCTTGGGGAAAACTCTTTGGGTAAGCGTGCTTGAGCTGGAGTAGTACTAGGATGAGTGACCTCCCAGGAAGGCCCAATGATTCACCTCTGTGAGCATCATCTAGATGCAATGAGTGCTAAGTGGACCACTCATTATCATGAGAGATGGGTTCTTGTGAACCACTACTCATGAAACATGGGTCAATGAGTTTGATGTGTATAACTACACAATTAAAACTTGATAGCAATATCATAATTTGACACACTGTGGAAAAATACCTCCTACTGATCAATTGATGAGCTAAAGGGGCTCTATAATGAATGGTTCATAAGGCACAACACTAGTTGAAGGTTTTTCAAATGGGGTTGTAAGCTAAGTGGGCTTAACCTTGTGGAAAATTTGTGGTTAAGCGTGCTTGAGCTAGAGTAGTACTAGGATGAGTGACCTCTCGAGAAGTCCCAGTACTTCACTTCTGTGAGCATCACCTAGATGAAATGAGTGCTATGTGGACCATTCATTATCATGAGAGATGGGTTCTTGTGAACCACTACTCATGAAACATGGGTCAATGAGTTTGATTTGTATAACTACACAGTTGAATCCTGATAGTAATATCACAATTTGACACGATGTGAAAAATTACCTCCTACTTATCAATTGATGAACTAAAGGAGCTCTATAATGAATGGTTCATAAGGCACAACGCTTGTTGAAGGTTTTGCAAATGGGGTTGTAAGTTAAGTGGGCTTAACCTTGGGGAAAACTATGTGGTTAAGTGTGCTTGAGTTGGAGTAGTATTGGGATGGGTGACCTCCCAAGAAGGCCCAGTGCTTCACCTCTATGAGCATCACCTAGATGCAATGTGTGCTAAGTGGACCATTCATTATCATGAGAGATGGGTTCTTGTGAATCACTAATCATGAAACATGGGTCAATGAGTTTGACTCGTATAACTCACAGTTGAATCCTAATAGCAATATCATAATAATTAATAATGGTAAATTCTTAATATTTTAATTCATTCATTTTCCTATTATATGATTCAAAGGAATGGTAAAATATTTGCAATGAAATTTATTCAGCCTCTCATTATTAGTTATAGAAGCTAAGAAATAGTCAACAAATTGAGACTCACACATGTGCAATTAAAGTTTGATATTAGTTTATGATTAATATTAAAGTTTAAGTCTTATATTAAAGTGTGAGAAATATTGAAATATCGAAGTGATAAATATTAAAGGCTTAGAAGGGCCTAAAAATGTATTTCATTCTTGCCATCTAATGATCTATTTTAGCATAAAATGTATGCATCCTACTTCACAATATCAGGAGGCCTGCGAGGATCAGAAAAATATACTAGTAGATAAAACAATCCTTTTTAAGGATGACTTTATCTTGTTCACAGAGATCTCTTCATTGACCAATGAGGCTACATTGAATAGTAAAGAGGCTTGAAAGAAAAGTCCACTAAAGAATAAAATGGGTGGTATGGCTCTGATGGCTACCCAATTGGAAAAGGGTCTCTCTCCTTTAAAGATTCTTACTCACAATGGGGAGAATGAAGCTCCAACGTAGTTGTTTGCATTAAATTCTCCTAATTTAATACTGAAAATCCCAGTTTCACAAGTTTTAGAAAGCAATAATTTGGATATGATATATGATGCTATGATACCAAACTCGCAGTTTGAGGAAGTAGTGAAACGGGATGTTTCTCTAGTAGTTATAGATTCAATAGTTGAAGCATCAACTAAGCAGGACGATAGAGGAAGTATCTCAAGGAATTATAAAGAAGGAATGTCCTCTCATAGCACTGTAGATAAGGCTTTGGAATTAGATACTCCTAATCTAAATCATATGGTTCAGAATGATTTGGAAATAGACAAACATCCCAATCCCCACAATGAAGGTTATTTTGTAGGAAACCATAAATGGGATATTATAAATATATTCTTCCTATTGATACAACTCCTTCAAGGTGTCAAAAATGGCAGAATAGATCTTAACAGAAGTAGGAGGAAAAATCATTGATGAAATGGAGTGACTTTGATTACTCTTGACCACTCTCAATCACACAGACTCAATTTGATGTGACGTCCTTGTCTCCTGAAACAAATACAAAGAAAGGGAAAAATCACAATACAAGGAAAATACAAGAGGAGATTGCAGCAGGTTTATAGACTACCCTAGATAAAAATTTGTACTTGAGACTAAGGAGGGCCTGTCACTCTCCTCGAGACCAATGAAGGTCCTTTCATGAAATTTTAGGGGCTTGAATGCCCCTAACAAGAGGCGCTTGATAAAGTGTCAGATAGATTCTAGTGAGGCCGACATTTTTCTATTGCAAGCAAGTGGAACAACAAAAAAAGTTGTATTTTCCTTGCTTGATTTTAGCATAATTAATGATAAATAGGACTTAGCATCACCTTGATCTAGTGTTGTGAGGTGTTTTACACATCCACATTAGGTCTAAGGCTCGTCTAAGCTAAATAAACTTAACTTTGCCTTAATTTAATGTTGTAAAATGTATTTATTTACATCTTCACATTGAATTTAGGAGGATTGTAAAATAAGGTGGAACTAATCTAGTGTTTTAATGTGTTTTACACATTCACATGGGATTTAGGGCCCTTCTAAGCTAAATAGACCCAATTTTTCCTTAATTTAGTGTTGTAAAGTGTATTTATTTACACTTTCACATTAGATTTTGGGCCCTCTTGCATTTATGACCTTTATATCATCATTAATGTGCCCCTATGACCCTATATTGTGCATCCCAAGGCATATTTTGATCAAAAACCCGACAAGATCAACATATAAGCTTAATTTCTTGACTCCCCGACACTTTAGGACTAAAAATAGCCCCTATGGGACCCATTTGCCACCTTGGGCAAATGATTCCCATCTAGGTGGGACTCATTTTCCCAAGATTGCGAATGACTCCCATTTGGCCTATTTTCAAGGTTCTGAGTAGGAAAAGTGGATGTTTAATTCAAATTTCTCCTATGTTGGCCTTAGGGATCAAATAAATGGTCATGTGAGTGGATTTCCTATATAAACAAGCCTTCAAATCACTATTTCATATAAGCAACATCATGCATTCATGTCATCAAGTCAAGCATGCAAGAGTTAAGCATTCCAAGTCTTCACAAGGTCATCAAGATAGCTTTCAAGATCAATTTTAAAGCATTCAAGGGCAAGATTCATCAATTGTTGCAAAAATTCAAGATACATCATCATGGAAAGGTTATAATTGCATTATTTCATGATCATGCTTCATTATCTTATTTCATCATTTGATTTAATTACCTAAAAGGGGTTTGACCAAGGCAAACCCCTATTCCCTAACAATCAACACTTTTTCTCTCTTTGTGTGATTGCAAATTTAGGTACTTTGAAGAGTTGGAAGGTCATTGAGGATTAGGTTGCAAGTTTGTTGGAATGGTCCCCTTATTTGTAAGGTCAAAATCTTCACTAAACTTGGTCATCTACAGCCCTGAAATTAGAGTTTTAGATCTCAGAACTTGCAGGAACAGATTAAGCAAATTGAGAAGAGCAGATTCAAATTTTGAATTTCCAAAAAATCCAAACTAGACTCATTTGCCACAAGTGGCGAATGAGTCTCACTGTAGGTATTTTTCAGAGATCTTTGCAAATTTGGATACCCATTTACTCGAAACTTGCTCTGATGCAAAGATCCAGAACTGGGACTGATACGCCCAAAATGGTGAATGAGTCTTGTTGTGCAGTTTTGCACACATGCCCCACTGAAAGTGGGGACCCTCTTTTTGCCCTGGCTTTTGGTGTCTTTTGGCCCCTTAATTTTATTTATTTCATTGCCTTTGGAGGTCCTTAGATGTTCACCTTGCTTGTCCAAGTCATTTCCCCGAGTTGTGCTTCGAAAAAACTAAGTTCTGAACAAAATCCAGGATTTTTCGGTCTGGCTGGAATTTCCCATAATCCTGTCTGGCTGGAATTTCCCATAATCCTATCTGGCTAGAATTTTCTGGATTCCTGTCTGCCTGGAATTTTTCGGATTCCTGCCTGGAATTTCCCGGATTCCTGTCCGCCTGGATTTTCCCGGATTCCTGTCCGCCTTTTCCCGGATTTTGGTCTGGAGCCCGCCTATTTTTCTGATTTTCCCCTTGGTCTGATTTCCCCAGAGGGCCCAAATCCCGAAATTTCCCAAAATGGAAATTTTTCTGAAAATAATTATTTTATTTTTTTTATTTATTTATTTTAAATGTTCCTCAAAATGAAAATTTCTTGAAAAGATGTTGAAAATAAAATTTCCAAAAATGGAAAGTTTCCTTATAAATATGTAAGTTTTTTAGAAAAGGTCAAGATTTTATTCAAATTTAATTTGGACATGTGGGCTATTAATGATGATATCTATTTTTCAGGACTAAACAAATATTAAAATGGGGACTTTCATATGGATTCGTGCCAAAAGAGGGAAATCTGGAAATGTTCAATTTAAATTTTCAAAAGTGGGACCTGCCTAAGAATCTGTGCCAAAACTGTCTACAGCTGGAGGACTTTCTGGAGGGCACGTGAATCTGATCTTGCTGGAGATCATGGGCCGACATGGATAATATTCATGCATTTAATGCAAATCTTGTCCTCTTTTGAATTTCTCCTAGGCCGACCTTGTTGTAGTACCGGCATTTAATGCGTGCCTTGTTACCAAATTTCTCCTAAGGCTGACCTGTTTTGAGGCCAGTTATTATTGTAAAATCTAATTAGGCCGACATGTTTGGGGGGTTCTCTATAAATGGCATTTGTGCCTCATTTGTAAGGGGGGAGATTTTAGGAGTTTGACTAGGCCAGAATTTTGCTAAGTTAGAAGGCCAGAATTGGCAAGTAGTTTTCAAAATTAGCTGTAGGAGATTAGAGACTTGAAATTGTTATGTAATGCTGGAGAAGTAATGCAATTGGATTGTTGATTTGGAAAACTTTGTATTTATTTTCAATAGTTTTTATGGTTTCTTGTTCTTGATTCTCAGATGTTAGATGTTAGATGTTAGATGTTAGATGTTAGATGTTAGACGTTAGACGTTAGATGTTAGATGTTAGATGTTAGATTTCAGCTCTTTTACAATGGTGGTGAAATGTTAATGATGTTGATTGATTTCCAATCCATACTTTTAGCAATTTGTTGATTGTAGATTGTTGTGTAAAGTTAGTCTGGGCCTCACTTATGTGCTAAGTTCAACTGTGAATGCTTGTTTACATTGGGCCAGTAGTTGGGTATGTGAATGAATGTTCAAAGTCTGGAAATCTTCAGATTTCCCCAGAAGATCGCACCATTTCTGTGTAGTTGCAGGTTTTTCCTTGATCAAGCAGAGATCGGTTTTATTGGGGATCTGTCCATTTGCAGCTTTCATCATTATTGTGATTGGTTTTAGGAGTTAGAATCGAATAGAATCTCTCTAAACCCTTATCTCTTTTGCTGTTTATTTTGAATCTGGGTTAGTTTTAGGATTGAAAGCATCACCATATTGTTGCATCTGACGAAAATTCACTTCCAGCATTGTTCATTTGTAAGGCCCCTTGTGATTACCAGCATTTTCACATATTATCTGAGTTGTTTATGCATTGTCATGACCTAACACCTGAGAGACCTTGGGGTGATTTTCAGTAATTTATTGTTGAAGATTACCTTTCAAGAGAGATAGGATATTGTATTATGTTTGAGTTGTTGATGTGCAGAAAACACCATCAACAAGTCCCAATAGGCCAAAATTTCAGGATCAACAACATTTCCAATCTTCATTCAAGCCTCTATAATTTTCCAAGTGCACAGTTTCTGATTTGCAATTTTTTGTATTGTTTTGTTTACTTTTTTTAAGTCATTTAGTTCAAGTTTGCATCATATATTAGGGTTTTTCACTTCATCTTGCATTTCATTGTCGTTTCCAAGTTTACACTTGGTGGTGAACCCCTCATTAGATCATATTCATCTCCTAGGATAGCCCTATTGCAATATCTCTTTCTCCTTTGCATTAAGATCTCTAGGGGCATCCTTGAGTGGAATCACTTTGAAAGTGGGTGTGAATACATCATCATTCATTCCACCACATTTTTTCATAGGTTCCATTTTGGTGAACCTGCATTTAGGACATTGAAATTCTAATTTGGAGTGCATTTGCATCCTAGATTTAGCTTGCATTAACTTTGCATTAGGTTTTGCATTGGTTAATTTGAATTCTAGGGTTTCAATTTTTTCATTAGTGAAAGCTCATATAGCTTGCATTTTTGTATCTAATTTCATTCAAAAACATTCAAAATCTGCATTTGCATCTTAAATCTATATCATCCAGCATAGAAAACACAAAAATCAAATAAAAAATTAGAAAATTTTGAAAAAAATCCCTAATAGGAATCATTCGCCACCTTGGGTGAATTAGTCCCTTTGTATATTTTGAACTACTATTTACATAGTTAAATTTCTTGTTTTAAGCTTATGTTTGTTGCTATTGCTTTTTTGTTTCAGTTTGATTGCTTTCTGTTACATTCAAATCATTAGAAGTCGCATAAGTTACATTCATTGCAATTGTGGATAGAACTAATTTCTTGCACTTTTCAATTTCAGCATTAGTTCATAGTTCAATTGGATTAGATTACATTCATCATTCATTAGAAAATGAAAACAAAAAAAAACTAAAACATCAAAAAAAACAAACAAAAAAATGGTCAACCTTAGAGAAAGCATATCATTCAAACCCTTTGGTAGTGATGAATTTGACATGTTAGATGAAGCCCTTTATGATTTCATCTCTCCAAGATCATCCACTAAAGCTTCAATACAAGAGGATGCAAGCATTGACAATCATGATAATCATAATTGTTCTTCTCTCGATATCTCTCCCATTGGTGACGAAGGTATCTTGGTGAAAGAAGATACAATTATTGAAGATTATGAAAGTCTTGTTTGTCTTCCTCCCCCTGGGAAAGATATTATGACACATGAAGTTGAGATCATGGTCACTACTTTACCTAGTCTGGGCCCTACTTGTGAAAATGATTTAGTGAATAAGGATATAATCGTGAACAATCATGACAAACACATTTGTGTGGAGGATATGTTGGTATCAAGAGATCCAATGGGGTGAAGCCACAATAGTGGCTTACAATTTGATGGAGGAAGGAAAACTGAGAAAAAAATGACCCCATGGCAAAAAAATTGGTTTTATGGGTTTGAATGAACCTACAAATTCGACCGAACCCAAAAGGGGTTCGACTGAACTAGGGTTCGAGCGAACCCATTAATTACTAGGCCCACATTTCCCGCCCAAAAAATCAAAAGAAAAATGCATATTGAAGGGGTTTGAATGAACCCTGGTTCAAACGAACCCCTATGGGTTCACTCGAACCCCCTAATTCCTCATTCTTCCCCTGAAACACAAAAAAAAACATATTTTTTATGCTTCGAAGCTCAGTTTGAACATGAAAATGGAGTCTTCACAAACCCAACTAGAATCAGGAAGTCCTCAAACAAGCTATCTAACAAATATAATTTTAATATGTTTTGGTTTTATTATGTATTTGTTTTTTTAGTTTTAGTAAACATAGGTTTTTCATCAAAAATGAAGGTCTTTGTTCTTCACATGGAGAAAATTAGCAGATTATAAAAAAAAATTGAAAAATATGAGTGCACCAGATATTGAAGTCCTTGATCTGACAAAAAAAATTGAATTTTGATATATACAAAAAACGTTATGTGTTATACGGTCGTGCTATGTCTGAATTGTAATTGGTTTGACTTTGAAACTTGATTAAAGAAAAAATATTCAATAAAAAACCATCTAACCAAGTGGAAGCAATAGATATCGGAGTTACAAATCTAAATTTGAAAGAATTAGAATTGTATCCTTCATGGAAAAAAAGTTATGTGTTATACGGTGTGGGTCACTTTTTAAAAATGTTGTTTTCTGAAAAAAAAAACCATTTTTCGTGGGAGATGGAAAAAGAAGCGAATCTGATTCCAAAAATTTTGAAAAAAATATTTTTAGAATCTACAGACAAAATTTGACAAGACTCTAGTTTGCATCATCTTCAAATTCCTCATGGTTTAGCCACTATAGGTGCCCGAATGTGAAGATTTAGTTAAAAATAATAATTTTAGTGTCCAGTTTGGCCAAAAATTGTAAACCACTATTGTGGGATCACCCAATGATTGAGAGTTATAGCATTATTTGTCTCCTTCCTAATGTTCCTAACATTTGGAAGGGTCTATATGAACAAGAGGATCTAATCATTGGTATACATGAAAATCATAGTTGTCCTTCCCTTGATGCCTCCCCTATTTGCGATGAAGCTACTTTACAACATCTAACCTCAGAATGTGATGAACCCTCTTGTTTGTTACTTTCCTAAAATATCTCCTACTAGGATAGATATTATGGCACAAGAGAATGAGACCTTAGAGAAAAAGGATGAAATTATGGACAATAATCAAATTTCCCCCTCTCCTAATATCTCTCCTATTGGTGAAGAAGATATTATGGTGTTACAAGATCTAATCGATGAGAATCTTAGGGAAAACATTATTGAACACAAAAATGCCATCATTAACATGAAAAAAAATCTAACCATTGATAACCTCCTTAATTGTGATAAATGTATTTTAGAAGAACCCTCCTTTGAATGTCATAAACATCTAGTTTTTCACTCAAGTCTAAAAACTCTCCTACTAAGGAAGGTATCATGGTGCAGGAAAATGACAACATTGACACACTTCTTTCAAACAATAGTAATATGGATTCCTTAGATGAAGATGATGAAGTGAAATTAGACTCCTCTTCACTAAGAGATCATGAAACTAAGGATATATCTTTCGACATTATGCACCCCTTGACACCAACAACACATGTCGAACCCGTACAAGAGATAGAAAAATAAAAGCAAATTGAAGAAGCCACAAAGCTATTGGAAGATGTTGTGAAAACCTTTGTGTTCATACCTATATTTATGGGAGAATACAAGATTATAAAAAAAGAGTCTAAAAATGGAAAAGAGAAACCAGTAATGGCAATACAAAATTCAAAAGCATCCACTTCAACCACTTCACAAGAAACAACAACATACACGACAAACTTTTATGAGGTTGAATAGCCACCAAATCCAAAAGAAGTGACAAAACTTTATGGAAGAGGTTTTGAAATTATGAAGCAACTTGGGAAAGGATGTGATGCTATAGAACAAGGTATCCATGTCCCTATAAAGCCTAAAACGCAAGAAATGACTAATGATCCTAGTTATTGTCCCTCAAAACAAAAGCCTCCATTCAATATCAACACTATCGCAAAAGATTCTTCCAAGACAACTTTAACTTTGATGCATCTGAAACTGATAGATATCTCATTAAATATGTTTTAAGTTGACTCCTTGTGTACTCATCATAATAAATAAAATTATTTTCTGCTCCTTGCCATGCAATAGTTGTAGGATCATAGCATACTCACTATTGCATGTTTTACATTCATCGCAAGTTATTCCCTTTTTGCAAGGAGCAGCATACCATCATCCATTATGAACTCACCCTTGTCCTGTACTAAGTGGGAGCAAGGGGGCTAGGTAGCCTTATCCTTGTATGTCACTTGTCATTGTCTCTTTTGTCTAGTTGACCACCTTTCATGTATATGTAAGAGAAAGCTTGGGATGTTGATGACATGCCTTAAGTTAGCTCGCATGTGACATACTTATTCATGATGTAGTTCAATTCAGAAACATATGACTTGGCATACGGCTTTCCAAATTGGATCTCATGTCTTCTTTAATGTTAGCATTTATCATTGATTGTACTTTAAAGCAATTGCTCACAGTGATGGTGTAGCAACCGCTTTAAAGTGGGGGCATACATAGATGACATCTTTTGGAAAAAATTTCATGGCGTGATTTTTCTTTTTTCTTGTGATGTGTCCTCTTCTTGGTGGTGTCATTGGGTTTGATTCCATCCAAGAGTGTACGATATACTAACATGGCATGATGCGAATGAGGCATCCCATGGGCGACGATCTAAAACTTTTGACTTGTCCTCTCTTGGAGACATTAGGAATAATGCTTCCTAAGAGGAAGACCGTTACACGAACAAAGTAAAATCCCCTTTAACAATTTTTTTCTTTTTTTTACATGACATTCAAAAGCATTTAGTATTGTTGTGCCTTATCAAATTTATTAGGAGTATAACTTTGGTATTGTTTGTATGATGGGAAGCCGACACACTAGCATGAATTTCTCACTAAACAACTTATTTGGGACAACTCACCCTACGGATGACCTAATGTTTCCTGGCCCCAGAGTGAGTGCATATTATTCTTTTCCTTCTTTATATCTTTGGCATTGTATGTTCACGTATCTTGTTTTGTTGCATATTATACACCTTGTGCGTGTCCTTTTGTGCTTATGTCAGTTTGACTTAGGATCTCGGATCCTGGGGGCTTGACCATTGCCTCGATCTTTTTCATCCTTGGGTAAGTTCACAAAGATGGTTCCCAAAAAGGGGACTTAAGTGGCCACTTTTTTTTTTCAAAATCAAGAAATACTAACCTTGGACATGAAATTGAGGATAGTTACACTCAAAATTTTGAGATGGAACAAAAACAAGGATCGAAGTGCTCCAAGTCTACTTTCTAAACTATTAATTTATTTTCAAAATGGTTGAGATTAAGGGGTTTAAATGAGGGATGTACACAAATTGGTGTTGTTTTCATTAGAGAAATATAACATAGCAACTCTTGTATGACCCTTGTACGGTGAAAAAAAAAATAGTATTTTTAAAATCGCTACGATCAAAAGTTAGCTAACAGTATGTAGTTGATGCACATTTTTTTGATAATTTTTTAATGAATATTTGATTTTTTACTAATTTTCGAAGTGGACACTTCTTGAAAAATAGAATTTTGGCCATGCTACCCCTACAAATTCTACCCCTACAAATTTTGGAAACTAATTAAATTTTTTTATAAAAAAAATTGTACAATGGAGTCTAGTTTCTAAAAATGTAATTTATTTGAAATTTCAATGAACGGTTAATTTATAACAAAAAAAAACACCAAACACTATTTTTTGCCAAAAAAGAGACATACAAACAAAAGAAATTATGGATGAAAGGCTTAACATTTTTAGAAAGTGAAAAAAATTACATCGTTGGATAGCTAAGAGAGAACCTAACATTACCCAAATGTTCGATTTGTTTGATATTGAACCACGTACAATCCTGGCGGTGAGCATGAACCCGATTATGTGAAATATTGTAGAATTTGCAAAAACACATCTCTAGTCATTGGGAATGCCCTCCAATCCTTTGGGTTGGTATTCTAAGGAAAATACCAATCCCAAGGCTTGGGGATTCCTAAAGCAAGATATAACGTGCAAGTTTTATAACGCACACGCATTATATCTCAGTTTTGACATGGTTTTTTTCGTTTGTAGGAAGCATGTCTAGAAATACATAACGTGAGCACGGTATAACACGCTCGCGTTATGTCTTGTTTTATGCTAAATGCTACTCTATTGAATGTATGTTTATATTTTGTATGTTTGTATGTACATGTATGCTTATATGTCATGTATGCATGTATGTATGTATGTTTGTATGTATCAATGCATGTATATTGTATGTATGTAAGATTGTATCTACGCATGTACATGTATGCTGGTATGTATGTAGGATTGTATGTACATATGTATTATGCTTGTATGTATGTATTTATGTATGTCTTTAGAGGGAGGGAGAATTTTAAGAGAGAAAGAGAGAGAGATATAGAGTTGTCTAGGTAGGGTGGGAGGGGGAGAGGTGGGGGGAGGAGAGAGAGAGAGAGAGAGAGAGAGATGGGGGTGGAAGTGAGAGTTTAAGAGAGAGGGAGTGGGAGAGAAGGGTTGGAGTGAGAGGGACTTAGCTAGGTAGGGTGGGAGGGATAGAGGGAGGGAGAGAGAGAGAGGGGGGATTGGAGAGAGAGAATTAAGAGAGGGAGAGAGAGAGACGGAGAGAAAGAGAGAGTTATGTAGGTAGGGTTCCAAAGGGAGAGACTTGAGAGTGTGAGGGGGGGTGAGAGGGAGAGACTTGAGAGATAGGTAGTGAGAGGGAGTGGAGAGAGAGATGTAGTGGGAGAGAGAGGGAGTG
>VDFB02252616.1:238400828-238493454 GCA_007258455.2 Sequoia sempervirens
GAGAGAGAGAGGGAGTTGAGAGAGGGATAGGAGAGAGAGAGAGAGAGAGAGAGAGAGGGTAGAGGATAGAGGGTATAAGGGTTAAGGGTAGAGGGTAGATGGGAGAGAGATAGAATTAGGGTTTAAGGGTTTAGAGGATAGAGGGTATAAGGGTTAAGGGTAGAGGGTAGATGGGAGAGAGATAGAATTAGGGTTTAAGGGTTTAGGATATAAGGGTTAAGGATAGAGGATAAAGGGGAGAGAGATAGGAGTGAGTGAGGGTATAAGGGTTAAGAGTAGAGGGGAGGGAGATAGGATTGAGTGAGGGTATAAGGGTTAGGGTAGAGGGTAGAGGGGAAAGGGATAGAATTAGGGTATAAGGGTAGAGGGGAGAGAGATAGAATTAGGGTATATAGGGTATAGAAAAAGAGAGAGATAATAAATCTACTAAAAAACCAACTTTCTCATAACGCGAGCGTGTTTTGAAGAAGTAGAGATATGGCCATTTTTAGCAAGAAATAACGTGCTCGTGTTATAACGCGAGCATATTTGGCTTGCTCTAAAAATGGTAAAAAACTCAATATACCCATGATCTTAAGGCCCACATTCTGCATATTCTCCTGGTTCTACGCGTGCTCTGACAAAAAGTAGCTTTTTGATGATGTTGTGAAGTGTGTGTGCATGTTTTTCACATTCCACCACCTTTTTCATGATCTTTCCACCACCTTTGCATGAAATAGCAGAGTTTTTACATATAATATCAAATCAAGTTTGAATTCCAGTGAAAACTGATATACAATTGAAGTTTGGAGGGGAACAAGCTTTTGAAAAAATCAAATTGTTAAGGAGTTTGAATACATAATTGGGTAGAACTCCTCCATTTGAAACTCTAGTTCTTTAGGTATGTGAAGTCTTTACACATTTTATTTGATTCTATTATGGTTTGCTTTCATTTTTGTTATTTTGCATATTCCATGTTGATCATTGTTTTTTTGTCATTATAACCTTAGGTTGTCAATGCATATTTTAAATTACACAATTCTATACACTTGCCAATTACATTTTTAAACCACATCTCTTTGAGGCATTTTTATATTTAACAATTGACTTACCTTGTGTATGCTTCCACATTTTGTATACACATATATATGACATAAGTTTTAAGTAAAATAAAACATCATTTCTCAATCCTTTAGTTTTTGATGATGTTGTGAAGTGTGTGTGCATGTTTTTCACATTCCACCACCTTTTTCATGATCTTTCCACCACCTTTGCATGAAATAGCAGAGTTTTTACATTGAAAGGCATATAATATCAAATCAAGTTTGAATTCCAGTGAAAACTGATATACAATTGAAGTTTGGAGGGGAACAAGCTTTTGAAAAAATCAAATTGTTAAGGAGTTTGAAGAAAGAAGAAGCAAAGGCTACATAATTGGGTAGAACTCCTCCATTTGAAACTCTAGTTCTTTAGGTATGTGAAGTCTTTACACATTTTATTTGATTCTATTATGGTTTGCTTTCATTTTTGTTATTTTGCATATCCATGTTGATCATTGTTTTTTTGTCATTATAACCTTAGGTTGTCAATGCATATTTTAAATTACACAATTCTATACACTTGCCAATTACATTTTTAAACCACATCTCTTTGAGGCATTTTTATATTTAACAATTGACTTACCTTGTGTATGCTTCCACATTTTGTATACACATATATATGACATAAGTTTTAAGTAAAATAAAACATTATTTCTCAATCCTTTATTATGGATGTGCATACCACTCTCTGAAGCTTTCATTGAGGTATTTTGTCAAACAGTTATACCAATCAGCTGATTGCCTTGTCTATGCTACCAAATTTTCCATTCATGTCTCTAAAAAATTGGAATATACTCCTCCCACATTGATAGATCTTAGAAACTATTTTGGTTTTCATCTCTATTTCTAAATTTACCACATCACTAAACCTACCTCATCACTTATGTTGTGATATATTTTAAATGTTTTCTTGATTAGTCTACCTACAAGGGATTCTAACCCTTCTCTCCATTGTTACAAGACTCTTTATTCAAGGCTAAGTTGGCAACATGGGGAAAGGTGCAGCCTATCTTGCAATCATGGCTTAAAATGGAAGCATGGACAAAGCATTTGAATTGTTTGACAATAATGTTTTTGTATAAATGTATGCAAAATGTGGTAGCATTGACAAGCTAGTGAGCTTGGAAAGATAGTGATCTCACTCACTAGCCTGCCAATGTGGTAGGGTTGAGATGGTAGGGGTAGTGTATGCCTCATAGAAATGGGATCTCACATCACTGTGAGATCCCATTTCTATGAGGCATATGTGAGATCCCATTTCTATGAGGCATACGCTGCCCCTACCATCTCAACCCTATCGCATTGGAAAGCTAGTGAGTGAGCTAGCTTGCCAACGATGCCTTGAATGACATATATTTAATTTATTTGAATGGATAAATTTTTTAGGAACTAATACTTTTCTCATTACCATGCTACAGGTAAAATTATCCACCATGTCAAAGAAACAAAGAAGGAATAAACTAACAGACGAAGGGTATGAAACCTTCAAAGCAAAGGAGAGAGAATGGGTGGCAGCATATCGTGAAAAGAAGATATTGGATACAATTGATCAAAACAAGCCAATTGAAGAGGAACCTCAACCATCAAAAAGAGAACAGGCATTGGCAGCACAAAGGGCATGAATGTGAAAGAGTCGTGGTAGGACAGATTCAAATACCGTAGTTGGAGACACTCCGTCTATCGCAAGTGAATATGAAGGGACACCATTAAGCACTAACGAATATGGAGGGGCACCATCTACCATAAGTGAATATGGAGGGACACCATCTACCGCAAGTGAGTATGGTTGGACACCATCTACCACATCTCAAGTTGAGACTACATCATCACTCAGATTTGACGAAGAAGGTATGCCATCATCCCCACGTGAACCATAAGGTATGTCTTCTACTCCACACTCGATCAAAGATACGCAATCTAGCCCACCTCAATTAAATATTGATAAAATTCCTAATGTTGAGATGTATGTACCTAGGAGAACACCACCCAGAATTTTGTGTAGAAATCCAAAGTATTTGATTAATATTGATGAAGATATTTTGCAGCACATGGAAGGTAAGATTTCAGCACACTCTTGTAGAAGATATGCTGATAAGATTTGGAAATTCTTCTTTGAAAGGCTAAATGAGACTGCAAGATGTCAACTATTTGTTGAAATGATGCAGGGTATAAAGTATAGAAACATCATGAAGACTCTTGGGTTGAGAATATTGAATGCATCAAGTGAAAACACTATTGTGAAGAATCTAATGGATGCTTATGAGAGTGTGGGTAAGACCTCGTGCTCAAAGGATAGTAATGTCACCCGACGTGTCATTACATCAACTTTGGTAAGCAGTCAAACAAAGAGAGCTCATCTCATTAGAAAGATGAGTGAACAAATGAGAATTAGTAGAAAAACTTTACCAAAAGTCATTCAAAGGCGGCAAAGAATTGAGGGCACCGATTTAAATGAATTATGGGCATTCTCGCGGAGACTACCACAAAAAGATAAAAAAGTTGTTGAAGCATTGAGAACACTAATTGAAGAGTATTTGAAGAATAACACAAGGCCATCTCCAAATCAAAGGGATGTGGTAAGAAGGAGAATCGATAGTCAGAACCGTGAGCCACATCCAAAGCATTTTTTGGATATGACTCAAACCCAATTTTTTCATAAATTTCAAAAGGATTATCCTCAAATTAGTATTTGTCAAATATTTTTTGAAATGCTTAAACCTTTTTATGTCAAGATAAATCATACACGCACTACTTATTGTTGTAGACTACATATTGAATTTTGTAACCATTATGATGTTTATCGTTCTATTTGTTTAGATTTGCATACTAACGATGTTTTGCAGGATTGTGGCATAGAAGCCCCACCAAAATCTTCAAGAGAGTTCTTATCAAAAAAATTATGTGAAATATAGGATGGCCAAATATTTTACAAGACAGCATGCTTGGATGGTTCATGCGAGCACTGCGGTGGCTTGTAGTGTATGCCAGTATGTCAACATATGGAAAGCACAGATGAGGTGGGACAGAAACTAGTAGAGTTTGGGAAGTATAAAATAGTGGCATATGCTAAAAAAGATGGGTCTCAAGCAAAAAGGTGTGATTTGGTTATTCAGAAGATTCCAGTGTATCAATTTATGTCCATGTTTCGTGACAATAGTGTATGAGTATGCAAGGCATACCCATAGAGCCCAATGGCTGGACACGCAATTCAAGCTATGCAAGGACACCTTTCTAGTTGGCATCATAGTATTAGTGGTTGAATTTGTAGAGAACTACACTCTACATCCATAGTGTGAGGTGCAGTCACAGTATTACAACTCCACACAGGTTTCGATATTTGTGCACATAGCATTCATTCATGCAACTAATAGTATAGAGGACAAAAGGGAGGTATTGAGGGAGTATCACTTTTATATTAGTGATGATTGCACACATTCTTCAAAGTTCGTGCAAGGTTGCTTCCAGATGTTCTACAATGATTTGGCTCAGAGGGGCATAGCATATGGTCGGCATTTAATATGGTTAGATAACTATGCAGCACAATTCAAGAACTCACGCATGTTCTACTGGTTAAGCAGGATGCATGTAATTACAGGTGTTCAGTATATGTGGAACTTTTGTGAGGTCGGGCATGGAAAGGGGGAACATGATGGTGCAGGAGCATACATGAAAAGAGCATTAGCACAAGAAGAGTTAAAGTATAAAGACAGTGCAAAGTTGACAAATGCAAGATCAATTGTCGAGTGGTGTAATGCTTTGATGGGTCCAAGTAATGAAGGTACGTCTTCAGTTCGTAGATTTTTTTGGTTGATGGATGATACTAACATTGCACCATATGAGGATTGTTGTACACTAACATGATCGAGTGAGCTACACTCTTTCCTTAGCTCAAATGCAAGTTCATGGAGTATCGATACACAGAAGATGGCATGCTTTTGTTCTTCATGTACAATGCAATCCTGGAATGATTGTGAGTCAAGGGAGTGGGTTGACAAATGGTTGACAAGTTATCTTAGCCCACTTCACATGTATCGGCCTCCAACGGCATTGGAACTAACACAAATGGAATCATCGGTCGACTTTGACCACGTATCAAATCTAGTTCAACCAGGTAATATATCTACTTGCTTAGTTTTTGAAATTCCATATTGTTATCTTACTTTGTAGTGTATTCGTAATGTTGACTAATTTCAACTGATTTGTTGCACATATCAATATAGGGCATGTTTATGCAGTTATTACAGATGAAGACCATGAATAAGGAATAGACTATTACTTGTGTTGTTATGTTGAGGCCAAAAAGAAATTGGAGGCCCCAGTTATAGATGGAGAAAATATTGAATACCCTATAGGCTCAGTTACTGTTACTAGAACGTGGCTTAGAAGGTACCCACATAAAAGTGTTAAACATTGGTTGTTTCAAGACTTTGACATGCATCGTAAGATTCTTCATTACTCAAACCTTTTCATGGAATCCAAAGTTTGTTTGACCAAATATGGGGGTAGACCCTTGAACAAGACCTTGAGGAAGGTTCGTGAGTCTAACCATGAGGCAATACTTGACACAATAAAGAGTAGAGTAGACCCAAATGGTTCATTGGATTCATTTGTAAGTATGCACATTGGTTCTTATTAATTTATACTTGTATGCACATTAATTTGTTTGATGCCAATGCTATCATCTTCTTTTACTTTGCCTATTTGTAAGTAACCTACTAAAAATTGATTGGTGTCCCCTTGCAGAAAATGCAGATTTATGAGCCATCCAAGAGAATCTCAGCCAGAAAAGCAATGCAACATACTTATTTTGATGATTTTGACAAATCTCAATTATGATTTTAAGCCATTACAAAAGTGTGTACGAAGCTTGGTGAGGTAATTTCAAGTTATTCATTTGAAGTTAACCTTATCATGAGCACCTATGATGTAGACATTATAAGAGCATCTTGAATTTCAAGTTATTTTATTCATGAGAGGTGTTGTGTGCAATAGGTATCTTGGAACTCCCAGTGAAGATGTATGACCAGGAGTAACTAAGTTGAGAGACTAACATGCCTAGATGTGTAAGTGCCCTCCATCTATTTTCATTTCATTTCCATTTTGGATGCTCTTTCTTTTTCTTCTTTTACTTTGCATATTTGTAAGTAAACTACCAAAAATTGATTGGTCTCTCGTTGCAAAAAATGTTGATTTATGAGCCATCAAAGAGAATCTCAGCCAAAAAAGCAATGCAACATCTTTATTTTGATGATCTTGACAAATCCCAATTCTGATTTGAATCCATTATAAAAGAGTGTGTGAAGCTTAGCGATGGAATCTCAAGTTACTCATTTGAAGTTAACCTCATAATGAGCACCTATGATGTAGACATTATAAAAGCATCTCGAATTTCAAGTTATTCTATTCATGAGAGGTGTTGCGTGCAATAAGTATCTTGGAACTCCCAATGAAGATGTATGACCAAGAGTGACTAAGTTGAGAGACTGGCATGCCTATGTGTAAGTGTCTTCCATCTATTTTCATTTCATTTCCATTTTGGATGCTCTTTCTTTTTCTTCTTTTACTTTGCGTATTTGTAAATAAACTACTAAAAATTGATTGGTCTCTCGTATAAAATGTTGATTTATGAGCTATCGAAGAGAATTTCAACCAAAAAATCAATGCAACATCCTTATTTTGATGATCTTGACAAATCTCAATTCTGATTTGAATCCATTATAAAAGAGTGTGTGAAGCTTAGCAAGGGAATCTCAAGTTACTCATTTGAAGTTAACCTCATAATAAGCACCTATGATGTAGACATTATAAGATAATCTTGAATGTATGAGTGGCATTCTAAAATATTTGTGAGAACGAAGTACCTAAGGCATTGTAATGAGATTTACTTGTAATGAGATTTATTCAAATATTGAAATTTGGTACAGGGGCACCAAGGTTATTGAGAAAATTTGGTTCATGGAAGTCTTAAGTTAGTTTTTTGTTTTGAGTTTTGTCAATTGAATAAGATCATATTAGACCAATTTATAGTGTAATAAGTCATGTTATCTAGTTTTGTGGTCATTTTGGAGTTCATGTTGCATATTTGTCAAAATAATGTAAAATTGCAAAAATTGAAAACTTGTCAATGTGAAAAAAATGCAAAAAAATGTAAACTTAAAAAAGCCCAAGGGTCATGGTCATTTTGATAGCAATACAGGGAGGCAATCAAGTCACTTCCACAATACAAAAGGATTCCAACCTCCTTCCTTCCCTCAAAATTCAATTTTGGTTTATTTTCAACTTTTCACCTAGTCACTCTTGTAGGTCTATAAACCTATTTTTCCCACCTTAACTCTCATAATTCCTTAACAACCTCTACAAAAAACCACCATTTTAGGCACCCATTTAAGTCTTCTTCAACATACATCAAATTCTCATAAGACTCTTTTGGATCAGCTTTCACAAAACAAGCAAATTTACGTTGTCCACAAGGCCAATTAGGCCAAATTAACAAAGCAACCCCCCTTTATTCTTCCTATCACATGAAAACCACCATTGGGAAGCACTAACCAGTCTTCCAAACCACCAATTCCTCCACTTTTAGGGTGTGATAATCCCTCTAACATAACAAACCCCAAAACCCTCTTCTTTCACAAGTTAGGCAAGGGTTTATTGAAAACCCATACTCCAAACCTTCCCAAAGCTAAAAAAAGCCTAAAACACCTTCAAAACGGTCTACAAAAGCTTAAAATTTTAAGAGATATTGCTTCCCTCAAATATTTCTTCAAACCCTAGCACTAAACCACCATTTTCCACTCAAAAATACACCATTTAACATCTAGGGCATCACCTAAAAACCCTATATTCGCCTCCCTTGCACACAAAACTTTGTACACATGTTTTATAACCCTAAATAATCCTTTCCACTAAGTTAAATAAGCAGATAGTGGGTGGAAGGCTTAATATGACATTTTAATGCACTCAAAACCCTTAAAACAGGGTATACAGACCGACTCTCAGTAATTGGCTTCTAAAATGCACAAAATCACTTGAAATCAAACCAAACCAAAACTAAAATGGAGCTAAGTCTTTTTCCCAAAAAATTCCATCCAAAATAGAGCACAATCACCTTGTATGAAATCACACATTTCAAGGAAACATCATATTTCTGGTAAAAATACAAAAAAATTACAAGGAAACAGTGAATTTTATTGATCTTCTTCTAAGTACAGCATCTCGAACCTCAACCTCAAACCATGTTAGGAATTTTTAAACACAAAGACACCCAACTACCTTGTCCCAACTGACTTCAACCACCAAACAAACAACTTTTCAAAAATCTAACGGTTGTCATTCAAATTTGTTGCAATTTTGCAACTTACAAATTTGACAACTTTTCCATTTTGACTCTTTATTGCACTATAAACTCCCTAATCACCTAAATGACACAAAAATGACCTCCCTAGACACTAGAATGGCCTTGACATGGCCTTATTACATCCACAGACTCAAACTTTAAAAGAAACCAAACTAAGATTCCCCAATTTCATGTCTTGGTCATGGTGCACCTACACCAGATTCTTTGATCAAAAAATGTGGATTTACACTAGGCATGGTACATTTACACTAGGCATGGTCCTCTTTCTCACCCAAACATGCAGAATCGCTCTGAGCTATGTTCAACCGGTTCGATCCCTTAAGGGTCCAAAGTGCAAAAGGGCAGCAATATTTGACAGGGTATTACTCAGAAACTATGGCGCTTACGAAATCTTCGTCTGAGCCTACGAGATCAAGTTGGGCCCCTCTACAATAACCTCTCTCAATTTTTGTTATCTTAGAGTGGTTTTCTCATGGTATCCAGTTTTCACTTGATGGAAAAAGTGTCAAATGCAAGCAGTGCAAAGTTGCAAAGTGGTGCAACTTTCATTCTGCAATTCATGTGACCAAACGGATTATTCCAACGTGTTAGAATAGGTATGTTTACGCTAGGCATGGTCCTCTTTTGCACCCAAACAGACGGAATCACTTTGAGCTACGTTCAACCAGATCGATCCCTTAAGAGTCCAAAGTGCAAAATGGCTGCAAACTTCAGCATGTTGTTACTCGAATACCGTGATGCTTAGAAACTTCTCGTCTAATCCTATGGGATAGTGTTGGGCCCCTCTACAATAACCTCTCTCTGTTTTTGCTATCTCAGAGGCATTTTCCCGTGGTGGCGAATTTTCATTTGGGGAAAAAGTTGTCAAATGCAAGCAGTGTAAAGTTGCAAAGTGTGCAACTTTTGTTCTGCAACTCGTGTGACCAAACAGATTGTTCCAACGCGTCCAAATAGGTATTTATACGCTAGGAATGGTCCTCTTTCACACCCAAACACGCGGAATTGCTCCAAGCTACGTTCAACTGGATCGATCCCTTAAGAATTTAAAGTGCAAAATGTCTGCCAACTTCAACATGTTGTTACTCGGATACTGTAATGCTTAGAAACTTCTCGTCTAATCCTATAGGATTGTGTTGGACCCCTCTACAATAAATTCTCTCAATTTTCATTATCTCAGAGGCATTTTCCCATGGTGGCCAATTTTCACTTGAGGAAAAAGTTGGCAAATGCAAGTAGTTAAAAGTTGCAAAGTGGTGCAACTTTCGTTCTACAACTCGTGCGACCAAACGAACTGTTCCAACATGTTCAAATAGGTATGTTTACGCTAGGAATGTTCCTCTTTTGCACCCAAACACACGGAATCACTCTAAGCTACGTTCAACCGGATCAATCCCTTAAGAGTCCAAAGTGCAAAATGGTTGTCAACTTCAACATGTTGTTACTCGAATACTATGATGCTTAAAAACTTCTTGTTTGATCTTATGGGATCATGTTGGGCCCCTCTACAATAACCTCTCTCAATTTTTTCTATTTCAGAGGCATTTTCTTGTGGTGGAAAATTTTCAATTGGGGGAAAAAGTTGTCAAATGCAAGTAGTTGAAAGTTGCAAAGTGGTGCACTTT
Organism: Sequoia sempervirens; assembly: GCA_007258455.2. Lineage (NCBI taxonomy): Eukaryota > Viridiplantae > Streptophyta > Pinopsida > Cupressales > Cupressaceae > Sequoia > Sequoia sempervirens. The sequence continues at coordinate 238,410,887 of VDFB02252616.1, forward strand.
CGTTCTGCAACTCGTGTGACCAAACGGACTATTCTAACACATCAAAATAGGTATTTTTATACTAGGCATGGTCCTCTTTCACACCCAAACATGTGAAATTGCTCTGAGCTACGTTCAACCGAATCGATCCCTTAAGAGTCCAAAGTGCAAAATGGCTGCAAACTTCAACATGTTGTTACTCGAATACCGTGATGCTTAGAAACTTCTCATTTGATCTTATAGGATTGCATTGGGACCCTGTACAATAACGTCTCTTAGTTTTTACTATCTCAAAGGCATTTTCCCGTGGTGGCGAATTTTCACTTGGGGAAAAAGTTGTCAAATGCAAATAGTTGAAAGTTGCAAAGTGGTGCAACATTCATTTTGTAATTCATGTGACCAAACAAACTGTTCCAACATGTTTGAATAGGTATCTTTACACTAGGCATAGTCCTCTTTTGCACCCAAACACGCGGAATCGCTCCAAGCTACGTACAACCAGATTGATCCCTTAAGAGTTCAAAGTGCAAAATGGCTGCAAACTTTAGTATGTTGTTATTCGGATACCCTGATGCTTAGAAACTTCTTGTATAATCCTATAGGATTGCGTTGGGCCCCTCTATAATAACCTCTCTCAGTTTTCTCTATCTCAGAGGCATTTTCCCATGGTGGTGAATTTTCACTTGGGGAAAAAGTTGTCAAATGCAAGTAGTTGAAAGTTGCAAAGTGGTGCAACTTTCATTTTGCAACTTGTGTGACCAAAAAAACCATTCCAACATGTCTAAATAGGTGTTTTTATGCTAGGAATAGTCCTCTTTCACACCCAAACATGCGGAATCATTCCAAGTTATGTTCAACTAGCTCGATCTCTTAAGGGTCCAAAGTGCAAAAGAGAAGCAATCTTTGACAGGCTATTACTCAGAAACCATGATTCTTACAAACTCTCTATTTGAGCCAATAGGATTGCGTTGGGACCCTCTACAATAACCTCTCTCAGTTTTTGTTATCTCGAAGTCATTTTCCTGTGGTGTCTAGTTTTCACTTGATGGAAAAAGTGTCAAATGCAAGTAGTGTAAAGTGGAAAGTGATACAATTTTCGTTTTGCAATTCGTGTGACCAAACAAACTGCTCCAACGTGTCCCAATAGGTACGTTTACACTAGGAATGGTCCTCTTTCACATCCAAACACGTGGAATTGCTCTGAGCTACGTAAAAATTGAATTAGTGTGGGGTCATTTCAATCAATTATGTAAAAATTGCAAAATTGCCAAAAATGTTGTCAAGCAAAAATGTAAAAATTGCTCTCATGTGGAAGCCCAACGGTCATGGGAAGTTGAAAGGTAGTCTCAGGTGTTGTAAGGAGTTGGTTTAGTCTTATATATGTTGGAAACTCAAAGTTAGTGGTTGTTGACGAGTTTGAAGGAGAATATCAATCAAATATCTCTATTTCTTTATTAATTTTTGTGCATTTTCTTCATTTCCAGCCTATGTACAGGTCCATACAGCAATATTTTGCTCTAAGATGATCTGAATTTATTTTAAAATGGTTTTAGCTTTGATTTTAATCCATTCGTGTGGAATTCTATTAAGTTCCAAGTAAACTAGAAGTAGATTTCTGAAACTAGTTTGAACTTGCTCATATAAGGGTTTGAGTGTAATATGTTGAAATAGGCCATTCCACCTATTGTTCAGCCTGTGTCTCAGTGGAATGGGCTTGATGTATGTATAATAGGGAGTAGGAATAATAAAATAGCATTGATAAAGGCATTGGAAGAGATTACTAACGTTGTCCCTATTGAAAATTTAGAATTTAGGCCTTAAAAGCAAGGCTAGAAGAGGTGAAAAGAAGAAATTGTTTGAGAATAAGTTAGAATAGGTTGGAAATAGGGTGAGGTTGTAGATTTTGATGTTTTCAAAAGGTCTGCAAGGACAGGGGAGGTCAAAAGTATGTTATGGCATGATGCCCTAGTTGGAAAAAGAGGGGTTTTGAATGAAAAAGAGAGGTTTGAGGGAGTAAAAGTGCGTAAAGTTAGGGAGCAACATAATTTGGTGGTCAATTAAGTTTGTGCAAGCAGAATGAAAAGTGTTGGAAGAGGTTTTGAGGTTGTATGAGGTCTGGATATGGGGTTTTCAATAAACCCTAGTGAAATTTGAGAAAAGTGATGGTTTAGAGGATAGTGGGGTTAAAGGGCCAATCACACCCTAAAAATTGTGGATTTTTTGGATTTGCAAACTAGTAAATGCTTATCAATGGTGTTTTGCAATTGGAAGAGTGATTGAGAGGATGTTGCTTTGTTAAATAGACCTATTTTGGGGTTTAGGACAGTGTTGAAGCACTAGGTTGAGGGTTTTGTTTCAAAAGAGTCTCATGGGATATGGAGGAATGTGAAAGTATGTGTTAAAGGGTGTCTAAAAAGAATGAGGGTTGGATATATTGTTTATAAAATTTGAAAGTTATGTCAAGAAAGGTAGGTTTGCTGACCTACTAGAGAGACTAGGTGAAAAACAAAAAACAAGCCAAGATAGTGATTTAGGGGAAGAAAATTGGTTGGAAGTTCTTTGTATGGTGAAAGTGGATTGAAGGCCTCCCTGTCATTGCATCAATCATCCTCAAGTCTAGCAAGCGCAAGACATTTTTCAATTATCCTCCTTGCCCTTACAACAATATACAACCAATTGTAAATGCATACAATGGTGGAACTTCGAAACATTTTATTTTTCCCCAATTAACAACTTTGGTTGTGAAGCATTTTGTCATTTTCATTTGAAATGATTTGCTATGCTTGAAAATTGGAGTATAAGAGAAACAAGTGATGCTCTCACGTACATTTATTATTTAGTGTGATAAATAGAGTTTCCACCGTTGAGTCCATTTCTTATTTGTATTATAAATTATAAGTTCTTTTCTCCTGAGTCCATTTCCTATACAAGAAATAATATTGTAACAAGTTGACATATAAATCTTTCGACATGTTTATATGGTTGTAGACATATAAAAATGACTTAGGCCTGCAAGCTCTATTTTCACCACTTTCATCCTAGCATAATTAAAAGATTTAATTATGTCATTTGGTCCATTTTCAACTATTAATTAAATAATTCATAATTATTTAATTAATTCATGTCTTTTATTCCTCTTGATTATTTAAATATTTATTTATTTAAATACGTCACTAATTGTCTAAGTTCTCTCTATAATTAACTAAATTTCTTAATTTATTTAATTATCTTTGTCCACTAATTCCTCCTGATTATTTAAATAGATACATTTTATTTATTTATCTAAATATGTCATTAATTCTTAAATGTCTTCTTATAATTAAATAAATTCTTTAAATTATTATCCACCTTGGCATTTTCCCCATTTTAAATAAAATTATTTATTTAAAATAATCTCACTTTCTAATTTTCCCTCTTTTAGTAAATAATTCAAATTAATTATTTACTGTCATGTGACCCCACCTTTTGAATTAAAATCAATTTTAATTCAAAATAGTCTTTTTCCTTCCAAAAAATCAAGTAATTTCTATTATTATTTGATTTTCCAGCTACCTCTTTTTTTGTGCCAATCTTATCTCTTTGTCACATGTATTGTCAACTCTTGATTTGATTTTCTCAAATTGAATCTTGTCCACTCATTTTGAATTTGACCTAATGTTGCCCTAACCCTAATTGTGGGTTGTCTTATTGAATCTTGTTCATTGATTCTAGGGAATTTGTCAATCTTCAATCTTGGTCATTCATCCAAAATTACATTTTCTATCAAATGGCAATTTTGCTCTCATTTTGACATCTCATGCAATCTTATTTTAGGCAATCGCATGACATTTTAGATTTTGGCATTTTACTTGACTTCATGTTTTCTTGCAATCTTGTCATTTTAGCTCTTGTTTTAGGCATAATTCATTTGGCCTTTTGACATACATTAGTCATAGATCATAGTTGCTTAATAGTTGACATACATTAGTCATAGATCATAGTTGCTTAATAGTTGCATAGTTGCATAATATTGCATTGTCATTCAAATCCTTCAACATTTGCTTTGGTCTTGGCATTGTCACATATTGCTCACTCAAAATCTGAGGGAAAACTATATATTGCAGCAAGTTGAGAAGGTGTAATGGAGGTCAACCATGGAGATTGAAGACATTTGGTGAGCTTGTTCCTTTTGTTTTCATGTTATTTTCCTTTGTGTTTCATTATTGTTTTGGGTTTTGATTTATTTAGCTATTAATCAGCTAACCTAAGAATTTCCCATAGTTACAATGGTGATGGATCAAGAACATAACAATTCATTCTGCACTATGAGGACTATGTTGTAAAAAATTTTAAAGACTATTCAAGATAAATGTTTGTATGATAATGTGTCAAGAAGTTAACTACTTCATCTACTATGAATATTATGTTTTGCAAGTGTTGTGAAGATTATGTATCATTTGCTTAATTGAGTTGTTCCAATCAAAGGATTAAATATATTGGAATCTTTTTTATGAATCATTTCATGAAATACCAATTGAAAACATGTTTTTTTTATTTTAGATAAAGTTGTTTAGCATCAATCAATTAATATTCAAAATAAACCATGAAGGACAACAATGATCAATGCTAGGGCTAACCAATTAATAAGTATACACGTCAATAAGTCAATCATGTACACGTGAATAAGGGAAGCACAAGTACTCAAAAACACGTAAGCCTTGAAGTATACACACGAATACATAGTATACACAAACTAATACAAAGTATATGCATGAATACAAGGTATATGCATGAAAACACGTAAGTCATAAAGTATACATTCAAATACACGTAAGTCACAAAGTATACACATAAGTTGTAAAGTATACACTTGAATACATGTAACTCATATCTACTGAACCATGGATTTATAATGTAAATATGGACACCATCAATAAAAAATATTTGTATTAACCAAATAGCCATGTAGGCATACATCAATATATGTCGATATAAGTATAAAATATAGGTACAAAATAGCCATATAGGATTACGAGAATGCCATATAGGCATATAACAAAGGGTTCTGGAATCAAAATTTGTTGCTCTCCATGCTCTCGAAATAAACTCTTGTCCTTTGCTTGTTGATCAGATGGTGATACGTCTGTCACTTGTTTATGCTGCGGTCGAGGAGTGCTCCCAGTGCTCCTCCTAGGGTTCAGTTCTTGGTCAAGTATTATTTGTTACAATAAGAAGTAAAGACATTAATATATAGAAATTACATTATAAAAAAAGATATATTTAACAAAATAATCACTTATCGCCATCTGATGATCACTCTCCATGAGGTAAATATTCAAATGCCCATGTTGAGGTGTGTTGAAGCCCTATATAAACCATCTAAATAGAAATTAAACTACGAATTAATAATAGTTTGATTTTTCACTAACTAACATCTATAACAACAAATGTAAATTGAAATTTAGTAATTTGCCTCATACCTCCCCTGTCAGAGCCATCGAGGATTCTATAGCAGATGAAACACTGATCTCCATTGCCCTCATCACATTCGGAGGTGTTTTCGCTTGCAACATCTAAAAATGAAACAACAAATTATTCAATCACAAAAACTACAATAGCGATCCACGTCATGACTTATAACATGTATGAGATAATGAACAATTTTTTGAGTACTTATTAAACTATATTTTTGACTATCATGCTTACTATTTTCCCTATCCATATCTTGTTTGAAAGCACGTGTTTTTAGGATTTTACCCATAGCAGCAAGCCGGTGAACCGTTTGATAAAATGCTTTCGTAGACATGTACGATAACTGTGGTGGTATAGAGAATCCAGTGAACTATTTGAAAAAATGCCTCAAAGAAATGGGGTCTCGTGGTGATGGAATGCCATTATAAACGAATGCATGTCATGGCATTCCATCACCATAAGACCGCATTTTTTTCGGGAATTTTTTAGGCAATTCATTGCCTTCTCTATGGTATTATTGCTTACTATTATACTTTGATAGAAATTTTTCCAAGCATCCATAGTTTGTTGGAAAGCACCTATTTTAGGCTTTTATCCATAGCAACAAGGAAGTGAGTAGTTTGATAAAATGTTTTGGTACACATGTATGGAAAATGTGGTATCATAGAAAAGGTGGTGAGCTATTTGAAGAAATGTCTCGAAGAAATGTGGTCTCATGGTGATGGAATGGCATTCCATCACCATGAGACTGCATTTCTTCGAGACATTTTTTCAAACTACTAACTACCATGTCTATTCTATTGCTTACTATTATGCTTTGATAGATTTTTTCCAAGCATCCATAGTTTGTTGGAAAGCACCTTTTTTAAGCTTTTAGCCATAGCAATGAGGAAATGAACTGTTTGATAAAATTCTTTGGTAGACATGTATGGAAAATGTGGTAGCATAGAAAAGGTGGTGAGTTGTTTGAAAAAGTGCCTCAAATAAATTGGGTCTTATGGTGATGGACATCACCATGAGACCTCATTTCGTTGAGGCATTTTTTCAAACAACTCATTGCCTTGTCTATGCTATTGCTTACTATTATTCTTTCGTATATTCCTTCCAAGCATCCATAGCATAGACAAGGCAGTGAACTGTTTGAAAAGATGCCTCAATAAAAAGTGGTCTCATAGAATGCCATGACAAGAAAATGCAATTGGAAGCTGCTCCTACTTATTACTTATGCTATGTGAAGTAATTGCATCACAGCTTATGTTGACTTTCTAAACAACTATATTGTAGTTGAAATTTTGTCATCTATCAACATCTAGTTATTAGTTATGGAATGTGAAGTAATGCTTTGAGTTTGAAAGGTGTGCAATGCAACGTAATCAATGATATGAATATAAACTACACAAATCTATTAAGTACAATTCATTAGTTAAACTCTTTATTCTATAACCTGCGTGTAGGTTTGACTAAATCCACTGGCACTGGGAGGTGTTCCCACGAAACCTCCAATATTAGCCTATTCAACATCGAAAATGACATATTAAAATACCATTCATCAAACAATACTATTAACACGTAATAAATTTATAATTGTTTACTAGTTACATACCTTAATGGTAGGTGCAGTGGAGAAATAATCAGGTGTGGGGCTGGTGTATCCAGTATCAACACTGTGACCCTGCAATTTTATTTAAATCATAAAACTAAATTAGTCAATCTTATATTTCAAAATCAAAATTTAATAGATTAAATTCAATCAACATGCTAACTTTTACCTAAGTATCAATGCCATAGGCCACATCCAAAATGTCAGTTTCCCTTTCCATTTCCATAGTTGTAGATGGATCCTACGTAGCAGCCTCATGAGTGCCGGCGGGGTCATATGAACAAGTCGCCCCGCAAGATTGACACAAATGGGACCGAAGCCCACCACTCGAAGACTCCCTTGGATGGCGTTGTAGAATAGGGTTGGAATGTTGGATAACACTCTGGGTCAAAGATTTGATGGCCTGTAAAGTCTCTACATCGGCACTCTCCTTCGCAATGGAAGGGATGACGATGTGCTCATGAGGCGGCTTAGCAAGAGGTCATCTTCCTTGCCACGTAGGATCCTGGTGTGCAATAGGTCTATCTTGAGCGGACCCCCCACCTCTCTCCTAGAAGTCCCTCATATCAAAATAATTTGGAATTTTGTTCAAGATGAACTCACAGTATAGTTTCCTAAGGAAATACTGTGAAACTTCACAATTGTTGCATGGTGGGTCATCAAAAGTCATGTACCACCTATCCCAAAAAGAAATATTAATCTCTTGGTGGTGGCACCAATGAATAGGGAACCTCTTCGCATTGAGGGAGAGATTTTCATTTGACCGTGGGTCAATGAATAATGCGCACAAATCACCTTTTGTAATTTTTAAATCTTTTACATCTTTATATGATAATTTATCTCGGTAATAAGCCCTAGCCACCTGCCTCCTATCCTACAAACCAGTTAATTATTTGTTGATCAAATCTACACGTTTTAACATTTCTTTCAATGAAGTTCCTAGGGTCATTATTTCCATGATTGAACCATTTGGATCATTCAACCTACTGAATAAATTTTCAATTTTTTTTATTGTTCTCAATTTCCCTTGATGTATTAAGTTTTGTTGAGTTCCAGGAGGACGTTGAGGGATTGGTGGAGGAGATTGAGGTTGTGGTTGATTAACTTGAGGATTTTGTTGTTATTTTTCTTATTGTGCTTGCTCAAGATTTTGTTCCTCTTGTTGTTGTTGTGCTTCTTGAGGATTTTGAGGGTTTTCAGGTTGATTAACATCTCCTACAAATTCAAAAAATAAATATCAAAAACAACCTAAAACTAACAAATTCAAAACAAAAAACAAACAATCCTTACCTCTCACACCTCCTCATCAATGTAGCGGCATCCTCGTAATGAAACAACAACCGTTGATGAAGAATTTTGCAAAATACCTCATCCTAGAACGCGAGTGCAAAAAATGGGGGTTTTGGCCGCGGCAAGAGGAAAAACGCAGTTGAAATGCAAGAATGAATTCAATTTGCATTTTTTTTTCTTTTAATAGGTCATAACGCGAGCGCATTATAACACGCTCGCATTATGGGCTCGTTGTGGCCAAGCCTCAAGCTCGGCACACCAAGCCATAACGCAAGCGCATTATAACGCGCTTGCATTATGAGTTTTTAAAACTTTTTTAAAAAGTTGGCCACAAATTGGCTACCCATCTTCATGCACCCGCCCCCTTTGCCATCTACATTGATACGATTGGATCCCTCTTGAATGTCTACTTTAGTGTGAGTTTGAAGCAAGTTCATCCTCTCACTAAAGTGGGGGCTAGATGGAACAACGAAAAAAAAATCCTTTTCCTTGCTTGATTTGAGGATAATTAATGATAAATAGGACTTAACATCGCCTTGATCTAGTGTTGTGAGTTGTTTTACACATCCACATTAGGTCTAGGGCCCGTCTAAGCTAAATAAACTTAACTCTGCCATAATTTAATGTTGTAAAATGTATTTATTTACATATTCACATTGAATTTAGGAGGCTTGTAAACTCAAGGTGGACCTAATCTAGTGTTGTAATGTGTTTTACACATTCACATGGGATTTAGGGCCCTTCTAAGCTAAATAGACTCAATTTTTCCTTAATTTAGTGTTGTAAAGTGTATTTATTTACAGTTTCACGTTGGATTTTGGGCCCTCTTTTATGACCTTTATATCATCATCAATAGGTTGGCCTATGAACCTATATTATGCATCCCAAGGCATATTTTGATCAAAAACTCGACAAGATCAGCATATAACCTTAATTTCTTCACTCCCTGACACTTTAGGACTAAAAATAGCCATTGTGGGACCCATTCACCCAAGATGGCGAATGAGTCTCATTTGGCCTATTTTTAAGGTTTTGAGCAGGAAAAGTGGGTTTTTAATTCAAATTTCTCCTATGTCAGCCTTGGGGATCAAATTAACGGTCATGTGAGTGGATTGCCTATATAAACAAGCCTTCAAATCACTATTTCATATAAGCAACATCATACATTCATGTCATCAAGTCAAGCATTCAAGAGTTAAGCACTCCAAGTCTTCACAAGGTCACCGAGATAGCTTTCAAGATCAATTTTAAAGCATTCAAGGGAAAGATTATTCATCAATCGTTGCAACAATTCAAGATCCATCATCATGGCAAGGTTCTAATTACATTATTTCATGTTGATGCTTCATTATCTTATTTCATCATTTGGTTTAATTACCTAAAAGGGGTTTGACCAAGGCAAACCCCTATTCCCTAACAATCAACACTTTTTATCTCTCTCTCTTTGTGTGATTGCATATTTAGGTGCTTTGAAGACTTGGAAGATCATTGAGGATTAGGTTGCAAGCTTGTTCAAGTGGTCCCCTTATTTGCAAGGTCAAAATCTTCACTAAAAGGTCATCTATAGCCCCAAAATCAGAGTTTCAGATTTGGCAACCTGGAGGAACAAATTAAGCAAATTGAGAAGAGCAACTTCAGACTTTGAATTTCCAGAAAATCCAAACTGGACTCATTTTCCATAAGTGGTGAATGAGTCCCATTGTAGGTTTTTTTAAGAGATATTTGCATATTTCAATACCCATTTGCCTGAAACCTACTCCAGTGCAAAAATCCAGAACTGAGGTTGATTCACCTAGAATGGCGAATGAGTCCAAGTAGGCCAAAATTTCAGGATCAACAACATTTCTAGTCTTCATTCAAGCCTCTACAAGTTTCCAGGTGCACACTTTCTGATTTGCAATTTTCTGTGTTATTTTGTTTACTTTTTTTTAAGTCATTTAGTTCAAGTTTGCATCATATCAGGGTTTTGCATTTCATTGTATTTTCCAAGTTTACACTTGGTGGTGAACCCCTCATTAGATCATAGTCATCTCCTAGGATATCCTTATTGTAAGATCTCTTTCTCCTTGGCATTGAGATCTATAGGGTCATCCTTGAGTGGAATCACTTTGAAAGTGTGTGTGAATACATCATCATTCATTCCACCACATTTTTTTCATAGGTTGCAACAAGAAATGAAATTTTCAGATGAACAAAACAAAGAAATTTTGAATAAATGGAACAAATGGGAAACACATTATATTCTTGTTGTAGGGGCATTAGGAGGACTGACAATTTTATATGATCCATTCAAGGTCAAAGTGGAATTTATCATTGGTGGATGCTCATCAAGATTGAATGTTATCAACACATATTTTGGATTTTTAACATAGGCGGTACTACTTCTAGTGGTGGTAAGAAATAGGTATGGGATTCCTAACAACAACCATCAATTTGTTAAAGGATGAATTAGTTATTTTAGGAGGGGATTTTAGTGTTATTACATCTCTAAAAGAGAAAAATGGAGGTATCATACCCCTCTGAAAGTAATGGAGGACTTTTCTAATTTCATCTTAGATGATGCATTGATAGATTGTTTACCAGCTAATGGTAAATTTACCTAGACAAATAGAAGGAAGAAATTTTATCTCATTGCAGAAAGATTAGATAGGTTCCTCCTCTCTATAATCTCGTCTAACTGTGGTTTCCAATATGCTTCTTCCATCCTCACATTTCTTGGATCAGACTATGCAATTCAATTAGAGATAACTTGGAACCCTATTCCAAGTAAATTTAAATCATCATTTAAATTTGAACACATGTGATTTAGAGATGACAACTTCCTGCCTCTTCTCAAAAAAAGGGGGAGAATGGACAATTTCAGGTAGGATCCAAACTTTCTCAAATAGCCAAAAAGCATCAATTTACAAAAGGATAAATCAAACAATGGAATCATCTCCACTTCAAAAACATTTATGAAATAAGAAATCTTCTTCTACAACAAATTCATGAGCTGAATGAACATTTCAATCATTTTGGTATGAAAAATGAATCTTTTCAATGCCATAATCAACTTCAGAAAGAACTAGAAGTTCTTGCTAGAGAAGAAATATATTGGAAACAAAAATCAATAGAAACCTGGTTAAAAGAGGGAGACAAGAATATGAAGTTCTTCCATACTTCGTCTAAGGTAAGACACAATGCTAATACAATTTTCTTGATTAAATCTACTTCCAACGAACTATTAAAAGATGAGTTGTAGATTCAAAATGAGGTCCTCTTATTCTTTTCTAATCTCCTCTCCAAACCGACGAATTGGGACCCTGACTTGGCTAGAAAAGAATAGGAATTTTTAAATTTCATTCTAAGATTACTTATTTTTTAGGATAACATGTTTATTTTGGCCCCATTCACTTTGGAAGAAGGGTATGTACATGATCATCATGGAAAAAATAGGCCCTTAAGTGGCAAAAAAATTAGAAAAATCAGAGATAGACAACTTGACGTAAAAATTTGAATAAGTTATCTATATTATTTCAAAAATATGTAAGAATAGAATCTGTAGCAAATTGAATGTAGTTTCTAAACTACTAAGCTTATTTAAAAAAGAATCTATTTGGTGAAAATTTGAAATTTCAATGTAGTAGTACTTCGATTTTAGGGAAAAAATAAGTAGGTGTCTATTTGACCACCCTAACCATAATAAAATGGTAATATTTTTTTATAATATTTTAGATATAAGTAAAGGACTCATGTCCCGATGTGATGCATATTTTTTGTAATTTTTTCCAAGTAAATAATTAATTATGAATTTTTTATTACAACTTTTAAAAAATATAAAAACTCATATGTCTGACCACCTTAACTTGGTCAAAACTTCATGAAATTCATTTTTTTTTAATCCTATAGTATGTGAAGCATAGAATGTGACACACGTTTTGGATTCAGAAAATGTGATACCGTTTGAAAGCCATAGATGTTGTTCAATCAGCCTATCAATCGGGACTTTAGTCATAATTCAAATAGAAAATGAATAATAATTATTTATTAAATTCAAAGTAAAGCATAATTTATATTGGTGGAAAGATGAGAATCTCCTTTAAAAACCCTTTTTGTTTCATCAATTTTGGGTAAAAAAAAGTCGTCAGCCACATACCCTACACATACCCATCATATCGCCACTTTTTGGCCCATCATGATCCTGCACATACCCAGAAGTAAAAACTGCAGTCTTTGCACTTTCTCTAGATAAAGCTCCAAGTTTGAATGTTTTTACTACACTATTCTATCAGAAACACTTGGAATTTGTAAGAAGGGATATATAGCTTGGTTTACAAGAATCTTGTAGGAATGACACAATGCTAAAAGAGCTTAATACTACTCATATTTCCCTTATTCCCAAAAACATATTTTTTTTCATTTGCAAACTTTAGACCTATTTCCCTTTGTAACACCATCTATAAAATATTTTCAAAAGTCATCTCCTTAATACTTTCCAAACTTATTCTAGATATAATCTCGAGGGAACAAGGGGGTTTTGTTTTAAGAAAAGAGATAGCTAAAGGGGCAATAATAGCCCACAAAATATTACATTCAATTCATCAAGGAAAATTTTTGGCCATGATTATAAAATTAGATATGATGAAGGCCTATGATAAAGTAACCTAGGACTTCTTATTAAAGGTCTTGGAAAGGTTGGGTTTTGCTACAAAATGGTGCAAATGGATTATCTCTTATCTCAAGACAACAAAGTATTCAACTTACTCATAAGTGGATCACCAGTTGGTTTCTTCTCTGTTTCTCAAGGAGTAAGGCAAGGGGACCCCCTATCTCCCTTTCTCTTTATATTGATGGAAAAAGCATTAAGGAAATTTTATCCTTCCTTATATCAAGTATTTGGCATGGAATAAAAATACCAAGATCAGACATCTCTTGCACACATTCCTTATTTACAGATGATACACTATTATTTGGTCATCCCTCGATGCATGGAGTTTAGAATATTAAGTATGTGCTAGACAACTATTTTCTAATCTCGATGCATGGAGTTTAGAATATTAAGTATGTGTTAGACAACTATTTTCTAATTTTGAGACAAGTGATCAATCCAAGGAAATCAAAAATCTTCTTCCAAAATACAAGCGCTTTGGTAATGGGCCACATTCTCTTAGTTCTAGAATTCAGTCAAAATTTAATCTTCCATGTAGCGATCTAGGTATTCCTTTCTTTATAGGGACTCAAAAAGCTTCATTTTGGAATAAAATCTCTATGGCTATTCAAAATAGAGTATCATTGAATGGAGTAGTAGATGGTTGTCATAGGCAGGGATACTTACTATGATCACATAAGTCATATCCACTATTCCAAATTACTTTTTATCAGTGCTAAAAATACTAAGAGGGTTCATGATAACATTACCAAAGCTACTAGATAATTCCTTTGGAAAGGAAACTTAGATAATTCTAGGAAAATACCTCTTGTTCCTTGGGAAATTGTGTAAAGATAATTTTTTTGGAGGTGTTGGATTACGAAGCCTAGAATTGAGAAACTTAGCCTTAGGTGCAAAGCTAACTTGGAAGTTGTATGAAAACCCCCTATCAAAATGGAGCTAAATCAAGAGATATAAATACCTATATTCGAGAGAGTTAGAAAGAGTCTTAACTTTGGAAAATCCATTGGAAGGATAAAAAATTGTGGAATTTTATATCACATGTTGAGATGTAATATCCCCTTCTTTTCATGGATTGTAAAAAAATGGAGAAAGGATTAGTTTTTGGGATGATTCATGGAATGGTAATCCTCCACTATCTTCAATTGATGGTTTACAAGAGGCTCAAGATTGTCTAAAATTATTTTGGGGCTCAAACTTCAAACATTATGTAATAAAAGACAACTCAAACTTTAAGTCTAACGTTTCATGGAGAAACTTCCACAATCTCTAATTTCCCCAACATCAGAAGCAAAATATACAACTATTTCTAGACTCAAGGATTGTTCTACTCTCAGATGTTGAAGACAAACTTATTTGGGCCCCATCTAAGTCAGGTCAATATATAATGTCAAGCAGGTTTATAAATCTCTGACCTTCAAAGATAGAATTCAACTAGGAAAATAGCCATATAAGCTCTATTGGCACTCATCAATCTTACCTAAATCGGGTGTTTTTGCTTCGTTAGCTCTCCATAAGCAAGTTCTCACAAGTTGAAAACTTTCCAGGTTAGGAATAACTCAGCCTTTCAACTGTATTCTATGTGGTTCTTGTTAGGCGATAGTGGATGATCTCCTGCTTCATTGTATTTTTTCTCAAACATGTTGGAATTGAATCCAAAATAAGCTTCATTGATTTTCCCCCCTACCAAAAACTATTTTAGAGTTATTTTATAGTTGGTCGTTATTCTATAAAGGTTCTCTTTTTGATGCATTATGGGTGGTGATTTGTACACTACTATTCTAGAACATTGGCTCGAGCAATTTAATAGAAGGATTCTCAAAAACAGATCTCTAGACATGAAAAATTTCTTCAACAAACTGGATAGAAATATATCAGAAGTAGTAATGGCAGACATGTTGAAAAAACCAAACCCATCTAATTCATTCTCAAGCTAGGACAATGAAATGTTAAATTTTTGGTCCCTCCTCAAGGTTCCAAATCAAGGTGCATACTCTATGGTTCAGAAAGTGGGTAGAAGTATAATCAAATGGCACAGTCTATCCCCAAATTTTATAAAACTCAACTTTGATGGTGCATCTAAAGGTAATCTGAGTGTATCAGGGTTATGTTGTGTAATTCATAATGACAAAGGAGAATTTTTAAAAGGATTGTCTTTAAAGTTATTTGTGGACACTAATAATGCAGTAGAGGCTCATGGATTGTCAGTAGGTGTCAAGATGACACATAATATGCAAGTCAAAAATCTCTACATTGAAGGAAACTCAATAAATATTATCAATGCATGCAGAAACAGGCAAGCCAACAATTGGGCCCTCTTACATTTTGAGACCAGTTCGGGAACTCCTTGAGGGTTTTATTTCAGTAACAATTATACATTGTTATAGGGAAGCCAATTCAACAATAGACGCATTAGCAAACCACACTTGTAAAATGGAGACATAAACCATCTTGGAAATTGATTCTTCCAATTTTTCCAAATTAGAGGATTTTGTGCAAATCATCCATAAAGAAGGCCAAGGGAGTGACATCCCTAAGGTCTCAAGCTAACAAGATGGTTATTTTCTGGTCAACCTTGCTTTGCACATCATTGGTGTGGAAAGTCATTTGTTTGGTTCTCTAGTTGATTGTATATAAGCTTGTATTGCCTTTATAATAATGGCATGTGCCCCATGTTGCATCCCCCTAGGGAAGATTCATAAGCTTACATGTCAACTTAAAATTCTAAAAGTTTCATGCAGAAGTCAATTTGTTTGATCCCCAGGATGGTTGTGTAGATACCTTAAGCTTGTGTGATCATGAAACAATTGTCGCACTACACCCACTTAAAGGAGGGGACATGGTTACACGTTAATGCCATGATCATTGCACTGCATTCTTCCAAAGGAGGTTTTGAAAAGAATATCTTGTGCCTGACATCCAATGGTTCCACATGTCATATGTGTGCAAGATCAAGAATTTTTTGGTCTTGAAGGACAAGGGAAGGTGCGCCATTGGTCCATTTTTGATCTAGAAGGTTGCGAGTCCTACCTTGCGGAGGTTTTTTTCTACACTATTGGCTATTAGGGAATTGATGTTTGATTTGCTTAATGATTGCAAGATACTACCATGTGCCTAGTGTTGTGCACCCCCAAAAAGGGTCTGGAAAGCTTACTTTATGATCTCAACATCTACTTTTGCCACATGTCCATTGTACACAAGCCCAGGAAGCTCTCATATAGATAGGAGCTTAAAGCATGTGTCATTGGTTTGATTCTCACGTCAAGATCAGTAGTGGGAGATTGTGAATGATGCCATAGTTAATTATGAGCTACATTTGGATTTTTAAATTTGTGCTAGGGAATTTCTCTAAATCCTAGTGATTGTTATTTTTGAGGTCAATACACTTTCTCATCCAAAGGTAGTGGTAATTCCTTTTCATACCACACTTGCATTTAATCTCTTGTTGTGATGGGAGAAAATGATTAATAATTCTGGCTCAGAGGTACTATAGTTAAATCAAGGAAGGCAACCATATTTTATAATACTATAAGCTCATGCCAAAACCTGTTATTGGAATATTTACCAAGGAAATATTTGTACATGTGAGAGGGTCGAAGGCCATTATCATCCGTTAGGTGATCGCATAGACAATTGTGTACCTATGTTTATTAGTGCACTCATCAGGGTGTTCATTTAAGCAAGAATAATATTTTTCTCATAAGGCATTTTGAAGACGTAGAAGTTTAATTCATTGTGCATATTTTTGTGGAAAGTGCTTTGTGTGGTGATATGGACACTCCCATCAGTTTGGTAAGCTCCCATAGATAGATGGTATTCCTTGGCATGATCACAAAGCTTCAGTTGAAGTGAATCATGCTAGAAGAAAACTTCCTGTTGATTGATGTGGTTAAACTCATTCTAGGTTGGTACTTCTTATTGTCAGATGAGTGATATAAAGTGGACTTTGATATCTCCTCATGTTTTGTGGCAGCTTTCCTTGATCTACAAATCCTAAAGGTGGAGGTGGCAGAAATGGCTCAGAAGCTTTTTATACTAAAAATACTAGGTGGGCTAGAGGAGGTGTTGGAAGTTGCCACCCTAGGTCTTGGTATTCCTATGCCTTGTGACCTAGAGCTTATTTCTATTTTAGGTGAGGTGGTAACATACTATCCCTTTATCATGGATATTAAAGGTGTGACACTTCATAGACAAAGGGAGTGGGCTTCCTAGTAGGTGCAAGCTTCTTGAAGAAAATACTACATATTATATTGGTCTAGGTATTTGAATGGATAGGCAATTTTATCAATTATGTGCAAACATTTGGTGATGAATAGTTCAACTTTCATGTAAGGTGTGTTTCTATTATGAGGTGCTTAATGTCCTCCCCTAGTTAGCAATTTGTTTTGTCATTAGGGTTTTGGTGTCATTTCTAACGTGTTGGATGATTGAATACCAGAATGGATAATTTTCAAAATCAGCTCTAAGATTCAAGTGTTTTGCTCTAGTACCCTAGTTTTGAGCAGTTGTGTCTAGTTTCATGTTGGATGGGTGTAGTTTTTTTGGTATACCTTTGATACTGTAATTGAAAGGTTTGGGTTATATTTAGATTCAATATGGTCCTTCAAGAGAATTTTTTGATTTGAGGGTCGATGACTATATTCCCCTCCTTTACATAAATTGAAACTCACAAGTATTCAATAACTTTATAAATATAAATTAAATAGTTTAGGCCTTTGGCATTTTATAAAAAAAAAAAACAATATTGAGATTAATCTAAACCCTTCCTATCTTAAAAAATAAACTTCATGATTTATGTATTTTTAGTACTATCAACACATGGAGAAAAGAATGCACAAAAAATGTATATTTCTCATACAAAGAACCATCTCTAAGAGAAAACTTGGTTTAAGTCAGATGAAAATCCTACAACCATTAGTGCCTTCAACCTCATTTATACCCTTGTTACACTTTATCCTCTATATCTAGCATGTGACTTTGAGGATTCCTTGTGATGAATACCATAAATGGACTCAATGACTACCACATCCATATATGTATATCCATATTCAAACAAACTAGGATATTGATTTCAATCCATAGTGCACCCACTTACAATAAGTTGAAAAAATATCCTTATAGCTCAAAAAAATATTATAAACTTTGACTAAATAGAAAATGAAGAACTTTAAACTCTAATTTATAACACAAAAGTGAAGTAATTAAAAAAATATTGTGAATTTTTTACCAACAACCTCCAATATTCACATTCTTAAATATGGCCCCATCACCAACTCCTCCATACTTCATTGCTGACAAATATTTAATTTATTTTATTTTGAAATTTATCTCTTAAAAGAAAAAACATATATAAAAAGAATTGTGACAAGAAAACAACTCAAAACCTTTTTCTTTCACCTCCAAATGTAAGGAAAATTTACCATTCTCCTCTACTCTAAGCATTTAGTAAACAATACTAAAAAATTAATCTTTCTTCCTCAACCAATTTTAATCATGCTTTCTTTTACTATTGTAAACTATCACAATGTTCAAATACATACCATAAATCTCGTTACAACATATTTGACTAAAACATTTGTCTCCACTAAGCATTCTAAATAGTTTGAATATAAAAAAAGGATATTAATCTTGGGATGAATCTTCTAATGCATCCAAACAAAGATCATAATTGTTTTGAAAACTTTTGTACTTATAAAAAATATTTCCCATTATTCGTTAAAACTATGCCTTTTTTTTCCTGTTGAATGACAAATAAGATTTGAAAAATAAATTTTGTTCAATTAGAACATTTATCAATATACCCAATATGATGAAATAATAGAATAAGTAGTCTCACAATCCAATAGTGTGGGTGATATTTCAAACCTAATTATATCCCTAGAGTGGTTGCTTTCCTTTCAATACCACTTGCCTTCACATTCAATTTTGTAATCTAACATGTCTTTATCTTGTGTACTCGTAAATAATAAGTAATTTTCAAAGCTAAATCTTTCTTAGTTATGCAACTTATCATCTATTTACTTTCTACAAATTTTTATTCCTTCTTCTATCTTCATAAACTATAATACCATGTTGAAAAATATAGGTAAAACTATTGTAAATTAATATATGATCCCACAATATTCACACAAAATGTATTTAACAATATAATTAATAATTTGGTTATTACAAAGTATTGTAAAAATTCTTATTAAGCATTGCATTCTCATACAACTTCCCTAACTAAACTATAGAATATTAATTTCCAAATAGTTATTAACTTATGTGACTTTATTAAAATCTAAACCTTAGTTTTCCAATACAATCCAATATCCATTTTTAATTAGGATGTTTGTTGCTTGCTCTTTAGCTATGTTTCTAGACACCCCACTCTACGAATACTCTATACAAAAAAATTGTTCAACTTGAAAAGTTAATGTATTCATCTTAACCAAGATGATTATTCAAGTAATATCATTAATCCCAAACATGGTAGAACTACTATTATGGATTCCCTTAATTGGATTTGTAAAATACAATAACAAATTCTAAATTTCCTACCAAATGGAATAAAAATAAAACCAATAAAAAACTTAAGAAAAATACCATTGAAGTAGTACAAAAAATGTTAGACCCTTCTATTACTCTTAGTTCTATTCAAATATACACAAAGTATGCATCATTACAAGAATTAAATCACATATTTTTGTTTTTCGACATAGTGTCATAATATATCAAATTGAATTAGACAAAAATTGTTATTCCATATAGAAATGGTCTAAATATCTTTGAGATTGATAAATAAGACTTTTTAGGTTGGTAAGTATCCCAAATTTTATATTAAAATATTAATAGATTTATAATATCTTTACAAGAAGAAACCAATTTGATCCTCCAACAAAAATTACATTCTCTCCCTCTTTGCAATTTATATAGACAAGAATTTCCTCCAATTCCTCTCTAAATTTTTTGCAACTAAGAATTGTCTATAAAATCTTTGTGACAACTAATAAGGCCTCCAACTCATCTTTAAATTTTTTTCAATTATTCTCAACATAATCAAAAGGAATCTAGATATTATATAATATTTTTTATTACAGTAAACATTTTTTACTAGAGCTATGAAACTAGAGGGGCCAACCACTTGTAGCATCAAAAATTGTCACCCTTGATAATTTCACACTAGATTTAGCTCCCCCCTATGTTCTTGGACCTAAATATGCATTAACTACCCATTTTATAAACATCTTTGGAAAATTAAACATGAGAAATCAAATTATGCATTTAATATTTTCCCTCAACACTTTAGACCCCAAAAAAGGTGGATATACTCTAGGGTGCATTGCACCCTAAACCACCTAATTTGGCCTCAAATTTCAACATGTCGGTTTCAATAATTTATTATTTAAATTTATAATTTCAATTGTTGGCTATTGATATTTGGTTTTTGGGAAATTAGAATAATTGTGTATAAATACAAGTTATTTTCATCATTTGAAATCCTAGGAAAATCTATTGAAAAAAATGGAGATCCTAAAATTAGTCAAGGGTGGTCAAGGGTAGATTTAGCAGCATTATTACAACACCTTCATCAATCAAGTTCAATTTTGCGACATATCAAGGAGAATGAGGCAACTTATGTTTGAGGAGCTATTATGATCAATCATGCCAAATAATGAAGATGTATTAAGTTACCCTCTACATGCTAGCTTCAACAATCCATTATGTTTTATGAGCCAAACTTTTGCGGGTATATCAAGCAATCAAGGCATCCATCAATAAAATTTTGTGGAAACCTGTGTGACGTCACTTCATTAAGGGTTTTATATCAAGGTAACCTTGTCATTTATCATTCATCATTTTAATTAATTATATTGTTTTGGCCTCTTCCCAACCTAGGGTATGCCCTCTTGATCATCGTCAATTTTTGTATGTGGAGGTAGAAATACCAACATAGGGTTTGACTTAGGCAATCCCCTACACAGCACAACCTTTCCCCTACTTTAATGTGTGCAAGTCAAATTGGAGGTTTCAGTAGAAGACATTTTAGGAAACATAGTGCAAACCTTAATCCAATCTCAAAAAAATTAGATCCAAAAAAGTAGGATTCAAATCTAGGGCACACTGTGCCCTAGACCAGCTAATTCAAAATCAAATTTTGTATTACAAGTTCCTCTATGTGTCTCAATCTCAAATCTGAAGTTGTTTTGTAACTTTTTATTTTCATCTCTACAAGAAATTACATTTTCAGATCTAGGGTTATATTTCAAATAAGCTTGTCAAATCACACATCAAGTTTATCATCCTCACAACTCAAAAAAATATATAAACACTAGGGGTGACTCTCCATTGTGACAGCAAGCCAATCATAAAACCCTAGTCAATTTATGTTTAACGTTGATTCAAGTGAAAAGTTGATCATCCTAGTTAACCTAATTGGATCTAGGATCATTTTTCCTCATCAACACCACTTTACAAAAAAATAAAAATAACAATCAATGACTACCAAGATCAGGAAGGAACACCAACTGACAAATCACAATAATAAACTACAACACCCCACACAAGGGGAAAACAAAACATATGGTGAAACACCACAAATGAACAAGACTATCTCTTAAAATAATTTGAATCTAAAATACATTAGAGAGTTTATTTTAAATGATCTAGCATCATAATGAGCTTATCCAAATCAAATCCTTTTTTGTTGGAATTTACAAACTAAAAAGAAAAAAATGAAAGTCATTGAATTCATAGAAGAGGATAATTAATTTTCCTTGTTAATTTTATCTTTCCAAACCATTCAAAATGTGTCTATTGAATCATCTTCTTTCACATTCTACATATTTCATGCATAATTATTTCAACATAAAATTTCAAAGTGTGCATACTATACAATAACAATCCAAAGCACACTTAATTATAATTGCTAAGATAAATAGTTAACCTCTATTTTTTGGAATATAAATTTATGAAAGATCTTAATAATGAGGTAAATTTTCAATTTAAATTATTATATTTATAGATCTTGCAATAGTTGATCTTTTAAAGTGCAAATATCACTGCCTATTTTTATTAATTATTAATTTCTAACATTAATTGTGAAAAATATTAAGCGTCAATTTGGAATCATTTCTTTCCTAATCCTCAATATCAAAATAATAATAAAATTCAGACCTGAGTGTGTGCTTAAACAAGCATAAGAAAATCACTTTGAATTTCTATGTCATTTGTATATGCTCACTTTAACTTTATTTTGGGTTTATATTTTCCATAAAATAAGTTTGTAAAGAATATGCTTACCGCATTTCCTTAATCACCCTAAAACCTCTCTCTATTCACTTTTCTTCAAAGTTCTTAAAGGAAAAGAGAAAAAATTCATACGAACACAATAAGCAATTAATGATTGAATAATTATTTCGATGATCCATGGTTCAAGCATCAACTAAACTGAAAGTGAATATGCTTTTTTGTATTTTTATCCATTTTAAACAATAATAGAGTTTTATATTGAAGAGATAAAATAAATATACATCTAAGTAAAGTTTATTATAGAAAAATATTTATGAATAGTTAGAATAAAAATTAAAAAAGGAATAGTATTATTTTAAATTGTAGTGTCAAAAATTGTATACCCTTGAAATCTCACCTACACTTTTGTATCCACTTTAGTGTTTATTCCCTTAATATTTGTGTAGGCTCATTTTAGCTCTTCCATCAGCCTTTTTCCCCTTAGGATGCTCAAGACCCCCTTTCAACAGCTATCTTTTTGTGTCATCTTTGTGTTAAACCTTGTGTTTTCCTCATTCCCACCATTTTTTAGTGTGATTTATCTGGACACTAGTGTATCGCACGGATGTCCATGTGTTGCGCTAGCATCCTGCGGTACTATTTCAACATTCAAACAGTCATTTTTAGCGTTTTGTCACTTGTCACCTATCTTGGTCGATGGAAATGGCTCAGGATGCCTTGTAACGACTCAAGAACCTTCTTTTCCCTCATTTTCTCTCTTTAAAGTCTATTTTTTCTCTTCATTTACTCTCTCTATATCTTCTCTCTTAATTTGTCTTAAATAAGAGATGAATTATCAATCAGATTAACATTATCAATCAGATTAACATTAATTGAATCTTAAATGTAAAAATCCTCACCATTAAAATAAATAAATGTATAATCATGATTAGAACAATTTTTTTTTTTGAAATTTAATAATTTCTTCAGTTAATAAAAATTAAAAATTAAAATAGATAATTATTATTTTTTAATTCCAATTTTTATTTTATCAATATATCATTCTACAACTTATATAATTAGCCGATAGGCTATTTGTTTCAAATTTCCATCAGGATTTTCGTCAACCCAGCCGTGAATAGAATTTCTCAGCGCCGAAAATCAATAATTGCCGATGGTCAACGACGAGTTTCCTGGGGTTGTTTATGACGACATGGAGCTTGCTAATTATGTGGGTTCGTGGTGGTGGAGTTGGTTGCCTCGATACGTAGAAGCAAAATGGTAAGTATTTGCTCACGTGAGGGTTAATGCATCCTGATGTTGTTGTACGATGGCACAAGAGGAAGTAAATGCAATATTCAATGTTGTAGTGTGGAAAAGTATATTGTTTTTGGTTGCATTTTCAAACGAGCCACTGTGGTGTTGGTTTGATAGCAGAGTATTGAAAAAATCATTTCCTTTGTCTCCGTTTGATAGCAAGTTAGAGGGTTTTAACATTGATGTGCTTTGAAATGTGCGAGAAAATATATTGATTAAGCTGCATTGTCGAAAGAGCCATTGTGGTGTTGGTTTGATAGCATACTATTGTAAAAATTGTCACCTTCAGCTCCGTTTTATAGTAGATTGGAATCAAAATAAATAACATCAAAGTAATAAATTATCTAGTACCACATAAGCATTGCAAAAAATATGGCACACCTAAAGTTATGGACTAACTTTTTTAAAGAATACTTTTTTATTGAATATTAGTAATTAAGGGCATGACTAATAACTCTTTAAAAAAGGAGAATCCTTTAATGTTCCATACTTTTCACATATATTATTTAATCCACAACTTCAATTCTGTCATGTATTTGTATGCATGTGTATCTAAAGATAATTAAATAATAATCAATCAATTGATTGATTAACCTAGACAAAAATGTCAAATATAGATGTGCATCTAGGTTTAATAAATATAAAACTAAAATAGAGATAAAATTATATCATACTTTGAATTTTGGAGAGAAATTATTATTATTAAAAAATTCATTATTTAAAAATTTAAATTTTATTTAATTTTTCAATTATAATTTCTTAAGAATAAATTTATTAAAAAATCATATTTGTTGAGAATTAATTTACTATGGATTCCCAATGATCCTGTGATTCCTAATATTATTAATTAACATCAATTTTAAATAACTATTGTAACTAAAATTATTAAATATTACATATTAATAAAAAAAGGTTATTGATGATTAATTACTTAAAATTAAAATTAATGGATACATTGCAAATAATAAGATTCGTTCAACATGACCTATGGTTTTATTTAACATTTTCATAATCAATTTTCAACTAATAAATTTTGATGTGGAGACGCAAAGATCATTTTTTTGTTTTATGCAAATGGTTCACAATCTCACATGCATTGTGTGTGAGATAAAAACAGACAAGTGGACTATAACATGAGGTTTAAAATGCTTTACAATGCTCAAATTAAATGAAGACATATAAAATAATCTCTACGCCAAAATTAAGTGATTTATAATATGTTCAAGTTAGGTGATTCAAATTGATATCTTTCAATGCACACATAGGTTGGCTTTAACTTTAATAGATATGTATCGATATGCTTGATCTATCCATCTAATTATTTATAATAATATATAAATTGATTTTCCAACATCTTTCTTCATTATGATCTATTCCACCTATTTTATCCTAGGTAAGGTCCAAAATCATAAGGTTCACCTCCTACTATGAACTAACCTCACGTTATTTCATATTGGCTTATTAACATGCTTTCCCTTTCTCGACTCGATCAAACAATTGCAAATACTACTGATTATTTATATTTCACATTGCATTTCAAAAAAAAGTTTGTTTCTTACTTCCCATTGAATAGCCATTTGCGATGGACCCCAATCAACTGATCGTTGCATGCCTTGCATGCGACTACTAGTTATTTAAGTTTTAAATTTTAATAAATATATAACTTCTAAACAACTATATCAAAATAAAAAATAATAACTGATATCAATATGCATTACCCACTCCAACTACTCTTAACACCACCATCGTTGATATATGCATTATCCACTCCAAATAATAACTGATATCAATATGCATTATCCACTCCTGGACTTGGCCCAGATGGCAGTTTGTTCTTGAATGTATTGATTTTCTGGTGAGGTCGTGTGAGCTGCTTGTGACCAACTATTGGGCTATGCTTGGATCTTAACAAGCCCTGGTCCAGCTGTATGTTCAGCTCTAACCCTAATTCTTCCACACGCCTCTTTATTTCAGGATATTCTTGATTGGCAGAGGATTGTAAAGTATTGTCATGAGAAGCAACACCGTCATCAATGTGTTCTCCATACAACTACTTCTCATCGCCTCCAAAATAGAATGTTTAAACAAATATATGAAAGAATTCTTAAATTAGCTATCAATTAGTGAGAAAAATTATCAGTTATATCAGCCATGAACACGTATTATTTATGTGACATTTTTTTTTGTTGGTGGAATGAGGAAACTATCATTGACATGATCTCTCAAAATAATTGACTTCATAAATTTGTATGTCTCTGTCAAACACCAACATTTTGAAAGAATTACAATTTTGCATTATGAGCCAGAATTTGTTAATTTCTATAACCCAACAACAGATTAATTGCTCAATAAATTCACAGAATATAATCAAATATCTGATTTATAACAATTAATACAACTAGGTTAATTAACAGCTAATAACAGTGGAAGCAAAAATAACAAGAAGCCAATCACAAAAAGACAATAACACATAATTACCCAGGAAACCCCAATGAGGGGAAAAACCTACAAATGTTAGATCTTCTATTCAGCTTAAGAACAAACTTTTCTTTCGAAAATACAATATGAGTTTGCTACAGCAATCTTACATATATAGAGCCCAGCTGCTTTACTTAGCGTACAAGAAAAGAATCTTTCCTTGCTTTCTTTGGCTTTAATTACACATAAAATCACTCCTAGATTTATCTTATCCTCACAAACTCGGAAACATTCTATTAAAGAATAAAAACTACTATTGCTGAAAATCCAACTCGAACTGCTTTAAAGCATATCTAACTCGAGTTGCTTTAAAGTGATTTAAAGCATATCCAACTCGAGTTTCTTTATAAAAAATCCACATCCCACCTTTCGAGCTACAAAAATCAACACTCCCTCTTAGCGAGGAAGGTGTTATGCACCACACCCAACTTGTCCCTGAAGAATTCAAACTTGCTCTTCATCAAGGCCTTCGTCAGGATATTTGCTATCTGTTCATCCGTAGGAATGTAATGGAGCTTCACTATCCCCTTCTCCACACAATCTCTGATGAAGTGGTACTTGATCTCAATGTGCTTTGACTTGTCATGAAACACTGGATTCTCAAAGAGTTTGATACAACTCTGATTATCACAGTAAATGACTGTAGGATCCAACTCCTGATCAAAGAGCCCAGCTAGAAGTTTATGAAGCCAGATAGCCTCACATGTAGCCATACTTGCTGCCATATACTCGGCCTTTGCAGAACTCAATGCAACTGACTTTTGTTTCTTGTTGTACCAAGAGACTGCTCCTAATCCCAAACTGAAACTGCACCCTGAAGTGCTCTTCTGATCAGCTGTATTGCCTTCCCAATCTGCATCAGTAAACCCCTTGAGCTTCACTCCATCTTGTTGAACATACTTCAGCCCATAATCAACTATGCCTCAGAGATATCTCAAAACATGCTTCGCAGCTATCCAGTGCACACATTTAGGTTCCACCATAAACTAACTAAGTGAGTTCACTACAAAACAAATGTCTGGCCTGGTGTTGACCAGATACATAAGAGAGCCTATCAACTATCTGTATAAAGTCGGGTCCATTGCCTTTGATCTAGAAGCATCAATCTTCTTCCAATTGGTCACAAGTGGCGTTGACATAGGCTTACAATTTTCCATCCTGAATTGCTTCAAGATATCAATTAAGTACTTCCCTTGTCCAAGGAAGATCTCTCCCTCTTTCTGCATCAACCCCAAGTCCTTCATCTCAAACTCTCTGCAAGATCCCGCTTGTAGTGTGCTATGAGCTCCTCTGACCCTGTGAGAAATAGGTCATCGACATATAACACCAATATGAGAAGTTCGCCCTTCACCTGAACATAGTATAGGTTCGGATCTGCCTCTCTTGATGAAGCCCACACTCTACAAGTAACTGTCAATATGTGAATACCACGCCCTGGGAGCCTGCTTGAGTCCATACAGTGCTCTTTTCAACCTACATACATGAGAATCCCTCTCATGTGCTTCAAATCCTTCTGGCTTCTCTATGTAAATCTCTTCCTCAATCACTCTGTTGAGGAAGGTCGTTTTTACATCCATCTGGTGAATCCTCCAACCCATTTGTGTTGCTACAAAAATGATAGCTCTTATGGCTGAGTACCTGGCTACTGGAGTGAAAGTCTCGTCATAGTCAACTCCTTCCTTCTGAGAAAATGCCTTAGCCACAAACCAGGCTTTGAACTTCTCCACACTACCATCTACATCATGCTTAATCTTATACAGCCATCTTGAGCCCACCACAGACTTATCTTCCGGTCGTAGTACTACCTCCCACACACTATTCTTCATGATGGAAGAATACTCTTCCACCATGGTATCCCTCCATACTTGGTGTTTAGATGCCTCTTGAAAGCTAGAAGGCTCTACTTCAATTAATTCATTCATAAGTGCCACATACTCAGAATAATGTCTGGGATCCCTTCTCTGTCTAACTGAATCTTGAGGATCACCTACATATTCTTGAGCCTCTCTCAATGTTTGTTTAGCTGCCCTATTTCTCCTCTTCTCAGTAATAGGAATCTGAGGCTGAGGAATTATTTGTTCCTTTCTCTGATCATCCTGCTCGGCCTACTTTCTCTACTCTCCAGCTTGCGTGACTGAAGTTTGAGGAATTTATGCTACCTCAACCATGGGTGAGTGTTCCTCCTCACTCATCAAGTTGCTTGACTTCTGAAGAGCCCTCTCTTCCTCAAATTTCACATCTTTGCAAACCACTGTTTTCCTGAGAGCAGGAATGTAAACCCGATAAGCATTAGAATTTTCACTGTACCCAACAAGGATACCCTTCTCTGTAGTAGGTTCCAACTTGGTTCTCTTCTCAATAGGAATGTGACAATACACAAGGCATCCAAAGATGAGACTGTGCCCCAAATCTAGTTTCTTACCAGTGAACGCCTCTTCTGGAGTCAACTTTCCCAACACTTTGTGAGGGATCCTATTCTGCAAATACACAGTTGTATTGCAAGCTTCTTCCCATAAGAACCAAGGCAGATCCTAATCATGAAGCATGGCCTTGGCTGCTCCAACTATAGCCCTGCTCTTTTGTTCAGCAACCCCATTCTGCTGAGGGTTGTATGGAACTGTCAACTCTTTCTTGATACCTTCCTGAGAACAAAAATCTTTGAAGGCATTCGAGGTATACTTGCCTCCATTATCAGACCTCAATATTTTGATCTTCCTCCCTGTTTGGTTCTCCATGAGAGCCTTAAACTCTTTGAACCTACTGAAGACCTCATCTTTATTCTTCATGAAACATATCCACGTCTTCCTGGAGAAATCATCAATGAAGGTAACATAATACTCATATCCATTCAAGGATGTTGTTGACATGGGCCCACACACATCTAAATGTTCAAGATCCAAAATCCTTTCGGATCTAGTGTCGCTGCTTGGAAAACTGGTCTTGGCATATTTCCCAAGAGCACAACCCTTGCACACCTCATGCTTTTTTGTCTTCATCTCAGGCAGCCCCGTCACTATTTCCTTAAGAATATTAAGTGCTCAATGGTGAAGGTGATCCATCCTCCTGTGCCACAATTCTCCTATCCCTTTACAGCTACTGACCAACGCATGTGCTGGCTCAAACTGTAACCGAAACAAGCTGCCATGCCTGACTCCAATCACTTTTGCAATCTTGGAATCTTTGGGACAAATATAGACTTTTCCCCTCTCAAAGGTCACGATGTAACCCTTGTCTTCCAAAGTAGAAACTGAGATTAAATTCTTTGTCATGCCAGGGACATACAACACATCCTCCACCAACAAAGGTTTGCTAGACTCCCTCTGAAACTTGATGATGCCAATACCAGTTGCATGGTACTTGGCATTGTCTCTGAGCTCAATATAGAAATCCAACTTCTTCTCCTCCAACTTGGTGAAACATTCTCTGACTCCCGTCATGTGGCGAGAAGCCCCACTGTCAATATACCATACCCTGTTGGCAATTGAACTTGAGAGACAGGCAATGAGTGAAAACTCATTCTCAAATCGTATTGCAAAGTCATCCACCTCTGCTGTAGTAGCAAAATGCTTCTTCTGCTTGTCCTTATTTTTCTTATTCGTAAATTGACTGGCATAGTGACCCATCTGATGGCAGCAAAAAAAATTAATCTTGCTCATATCTTTCTTCTTCCCACTCTTGGAAGAAGAACCTTCTGATTGCTCTTTATTGGACTTCTTCTTACCCTTTCTTGCAAGAGCAAGATTTTCTTCATCTTGACCCTTCTTCATCTGATCTCCCCGATGAGCACCTTCACAGATCTCCTCCTGAACAAAATCATCTCAAAGTCTTTCCCAATCAGGTAGCTGATCTCTACCAAAAACACACTTGACAAACACTTCCCAGTGCTTTGAAAAACCATTCAAGGCTATATGCACCAACTCATCTTCATCAATCATCTCTCCAACAACAGCAAGCTCATCCCTGACCTGTGTCAGCTTGGACAAGTAAGAGGTCACACTCTCGCCTTTGGACATCTTGGTATTATGCAATTTGTCCTTGAGCATCATCTTACGACTCTGATAGTCACTCTGATAAAGCTTTGTGAGTGTATCCCACATCTCCTTAGCGGTGTTTTTCCCTGATAAATGAGGAATTAAATGATCTCTTACTCCATCCAGGATAATCCTCTAAGCCTTGGCCTCTTTGACTTCATGTGAATCTAAGGCAACAGGATCATTTGTTGGTGGTGTCACTTCTGTACTAGCATAGATCCACAGCCTGTTCTCCTTGAGAACGAATGTAATTTGAACCTTCCACTGCAAGAAGTTAGATGCACCCTCAAGCCTGTCCTCATATCGAACACTAGTTGCCATAGCCACAAAAGAACTAGAGACGAAAATATGATTTATTTTTTTCTTGAAATTTGCGTCACAAATCTTGGCTTCGTATTCAGAGTGTAGAGCTCTGATACCATGTTAATTTCTATAACCCAGCAACAGATTAATTGCTCAATAAATTCACAGAATATAATCAAATATTTGATTTATAACAATTAATACAATTGGGTTAATTAACAGCTAATAACAGCGGAAGCAAAAATAACAAGAAGCCAATCACAAAAAGACAATAACACATAATTACCCAGGAAACCCCAATGAGGGGAAAAACCTGCAAATGTTGGATCTTCTATTCAACTTAACAACAACAAAAATCTTTTGAAAATACAATATGAGTTTGCTACAGCAATCTTACATATATAGAGCCCAACTGCTTTACTTAGCATGCAAGAAAATAATCTTTCCTTGCTTTCTTTGGCTTTAATTACACATAAAATCACTCTTAGATTTATCTTATCCACACAAACTTGGAAACATTCTATTAAAGAATAAAAACTACTATTGCTGAAAATCCAACTCGAATTGCTTTAAAGCATATCTAACTCGAATTGCTTTAAAGTGATTTAAAGCATATCCAACTCGAGTTGCTTTAAAACAAATCCACATCCCACCTTTTGAGCTACAAAAATCAACATAATTAACCTCCATTAATGGATTAAACATGTAGTCAATTTCTGTAAAACAACAGCTCGAGACTTGGAGATGGTTGCATTGCAAACATATGTTTTCCTTTCAAAATCTTCCAAGTGCTTATAGAATTCGAGTTGTTCCTTACGAAGGTCTTCCAGACACAACAATAGAGCACAAGAATCACCATGCCTTTCCCCAAATTCAATGCTTTTAGCAGTTCATCCAAGCTCGCCATGGAGTCGATCGACGAGCACCCTCATGCTCTCCACATCTTTACAACTCAAAAAATTGCCAAATTCATAGCTTCTGCCAAAAGAAACTGAGATTTGAGCCAAATATCTCTTTCACATACATTTTGCAGGCCCTGTTTAACACGCAGGTTGCTCAATCTCTTAACCACAACAGGTGTTATGGACCAACCTTTCACTAACCTTTTATAATACTTGATCTTTCTATCCACCTTTCTCTGTACCATCATGAACTGGCTCTGCATCTCTGCATGTCTCTTGTACACGCTTTCAAACTCCTCCACACATATCACCTCGCCCCTCACAATTCTCAACTCCTCTATTACTTCCTTGCAATCCTCATCTGACAGAGAGATTCAGGCCTCTTTGAAAGTGAGAACCATGTCTATAATAATCTAATCATCTCTGCTTTTCTTCACAAACTCTCGCAATGATGTGCACAATTTCTAATTCCTCAAACTCAGCTCAAAATAGTCTTCCACCGCTCCCACTAAATCCACACTACTATCTCTTACAATCACCACTCCATGTCTCAACATTATTTTTGTTCAGCCAAAATTCAGTACAAAAACAATAACTTACGTTTTTGTCACGTGTGTATCTTGCCTTAATCTCAGGCAACGAAAGGGGTTTATATATATTTGATTAGTTACGATGACACGACCGTTAAGCACGCCAGATGTTTCTCCACGGTTTTGTACAGTCACAAAATCCTCCTCAACCACAAGTTGCTTTACAATGTGATGTAATACAAACACGTGTATAGACGGTGTTGTGATACTGTATTAGTATTATGTACACTTCCTAAAACTTTCCGCTGCCATTTATGTACACGTGTTGAACTTGGGTAGAGGATAGTAAAGGGGTTTATGTTGTATTATATAAACTTTGACCTCCTCCAAATCAAGAGCAAAGGTAGGCCCAGCGACAAAAGATTATGTAACGTGATTACGCTCAAATTGTTATTACTCCTTGTTTAGGTAGGTGTTACACAGATCAATTTTTCTTTGTATTTTTAATTATCATTATTATAAATGATACTTTTCATTTAATGAAAATTAATTATTTTGTATATAGGATTTTTCATATTTGATGAAGTTTTTAGTGGTAATGGGTATTTTATTTAGGTAGTATAATTAATAGGAAATTTGGACAAATAAATTATAAATTATAATTTCTTATGGGTTGAAAAATCATAGAAATTAAGTTTACAAATTGTTATAGGTTTGTAAGTCAATTTATCTATCATCAATCAATCAAATATATGTAAAAATATTTTATTTCATACTAATTTTATAGTCAAGATTATTTTGGTATGATCATGCCCTTCTCTAAATTCTCTTTTATTTATTCTTAAGTTTCCTCCATTTTACTTTAACCTTTGATGCCACTTGCTACAGTAGCACCAAACCTTAAATAAATTCAAAGAAAAGGAGTGTAATTTTTGTTCCTTCTTCTTTACTCATTTTTTAACTTTATAGCTTTGAGGGGTCATGGGACTATTATTTCAATCACTAAAAAATAAGTTGATACCAAAGATAGAATAATTGTTGAACAACTTTTATAACTATTGGGCCTTATTCTTAGCCAAAGATAGTATAAGGTGAATATTTCAAATTGTCACTTACCTTGCCAGAAACATTCTCCATACATAGCGGGCATTAATAGGTAACCAATTGATGCCCAAAAATAATTAAATCCTTTCTATTAATAAATTTCACATCCAACACGAGGTATTAGTTGCATTTTTGGAATGAGTGATAAAGAGAATCATGAAATAAAAAATGATTAAATAAAAACTCATTGAAACACAAATTTGAAAAGGGACAACACATACATGAGTAAGGGGTAGAGATATTTTGGCTTCTTACTAACTCCACAAAAACAAGCTATAGAACTTGCATAAACACAAAAATTAGAAATGAAAACTAAAAATTTGATAAATAAAAATCATTTTGGGTCTGCAGGATTACACGAGCCCTAGTATGCTCCTGCATTAGACATGTTAGGTAAAAAATCTATGAACATAGCTCATAAAAAGAGTCAAGTGATATGAGTAACCTTCTATAAAGTGTACAATGATTCACAACAAGCCTCATTACTAGAATACATTCCTCAAAATATTTCTTCCTTCACTACTTCCAACACTTAGTTGGGACAAATCCCATCTCCATCTACCAAACTCATTCATCATCCTTCATGCATCTCATGGACTTCTATCACTGTAGAACAAACCCCTCTTTCCAATTTTTCTTCTCCACCATATTCTTCTTCCTTGCATGGGACAAACCACCATTCTTTGTCCACCTCTACCAAAATCTCTCTCCATTCTTCACTCTTCACTTTTCTTGCACATAAATCATCACAACCAAATTTATCAAAAATGATAACATCCTTATATACTTCTATAAATACCTTAGGTTCAACATTTATACAACTTCCATTCCTTGTGACATCTAGGTGTGCACCTATTCACCTATGCATTCAGTATTCGATGAAGGCACTTCTCTTCACACTACTCCACACTGACCAACACCTACATATCCTCTAAGGAACAAATTTGGATACATCACAACTCATAACCATATTATGGATTTAAAATAATCCATTTTCCTTCACTTCTCTTTCATCCTTGATTGTAAGAAAATATTCACATACATTATCATTCTCCAACACCTTCGTGCCTTTTGAAAGACATGTTGTTCCTACAATCTTTTTTTTTCTTCTTCATTATCCTCTTGTATGAAGATATTTTCCTCCACCTCCTACATAATTTACTTCTTCTCTTAGTTTCTTTCCTAAATGCACACAAACAAATCAATTTTAGATAGTTAAAAAAAGGGACTCAACAACTCATATATTCTCTTCTTTTTTATTCATACTAATCTTAGCTCTTCTCTCTTTTAGGGTTCCTAACATCTCTAATATTTCTACAAAAATAAACTCTACCATTTTCTAGCTTCTTTCTTTCAAGAAGTTCTTTATGCCCTCCATAAAGGAAAATTTAACAACCCTTCTCAACTCTAGTTGTATCCTCTTTTTGGAAGACATATTCTCACATTCACAACATCATAAACCATAATCCCAAGGACATAAACTCTAATATAATCCCTCTTTCACTCACTCACAACTAGTACTATCCTCTACCCAATAGTGTCACTAAAAAACCAAACCCAAAACCCCCTCTACACACTTCCCACATAGTGGAGGATGTTAGCACATCTTCTATCCAACACCACCATTGTTGGGTGACAACCAACATACCATTGCACAACATGCATTCTCTTATTATCTCTATTTTCTCCTAAATCTACTTCTCTACAACTAAAGGACTCCTATGTAATAAAATATTAGAGCAAGTTGTCAAACACAACCCAACAAACATGGAATCCCATCCAAATCTCATAAACATTCTTGATGAGAATACTAATTCTAGTATAACTTGATGTATTCAGGTAGTTGGAGTACCCATAATGGGTCGGCAACTTAGGAAATAAATCATTCTTAAAGGAAAATAATATTAATCTAGAAAATATATTTAGACCAACTACAACTTAAAACTATAATTTCTCATGGATTGAACAATAAAAACAAAGCTTACAAACTATTATAAGAGCATGGGCCAATTTTTCTACCATAAATTAGTCAAATATATTTAAAATGATTTAATATTATGCTAATTTTATAGTTAATATTTCTATACTACATTAATACCCTTCTCTAAATTTGTTTGTATCATATTATAAATCTTTTTCCATTCTTCTTTAACCTTTGATGCCACTAGCAACACTAGTACCTAAACCTAACAAACTTCACCCAAAAGGAATTAACTCTCTTTTTACTCTTGTTTATTCAATTTGTAAAATATCATTTTTGAGTTGTGGGACTATTGTTTCAATTGCTAAAAATAAGCTAATGTCAAGGATGAGACACATCAAGCACATGTCAAAAGAAATTTTGACAAAAAACCAATTCACATAGTGTTCCAAGAGGGAGATCTAGTGCTTAAATAGGATGCAGACATAGCCAAAGTTGGAATACATTGCAAATTTGATGTCATTTGGAGTGGTCCATATGTCATCATTAGCTGCAAGGAGGCCAATGCATTCCATCTTTCTAGGTTGTATGGTGAGTTTCTTCCAATCTCATTCAATGGGATTCATCTCAAACCTTATCTTTGATGAGTTTTGAGTTTCATGTACACATTGTAAATATCTTACTTTCCATGAAGTGCTTTTGCACACCCTGCATTCTCCTTAAGGGAATGTATGTTCTAGATTTCTTGTTTTTCTCCAAGTCCAGGCCTATACATGTTTTGTTTTGCCATTGGGAAGCCCAATTTTGTAAATCCCCTTCATGACTTTGTGCCCAACGGTTTGATTAGGCCCTAGATTCCATGATTAGTGGAAAATCATCCCACATAAATTGCCATAAATTTTGGCATTTCATGCCACCCTTTAATGACCCATGATTGATAACCGATCTAAGATATCCTACATGGGCCATCTTGCATGAATTCTCCTTGAAGGTTCCTAAAAGTGGCTAATGTTGTGTTTTTAGACTTTCAGGTTGTCATTTTCTTGCTTCCTTACATCCCTCTTCAATCACAGGTTATCTCCTTTTTCTTCTTCTCCCTTTCTTTCCATTTCTCTTCCTAGCTTTTCGGGTTTCACCCATCAGGCTTGACCCTTTCCCTCTATCGCTTATCCTTCCTTCTAAAAATCAACTGAGTGTTGATCTTTCGAGGGTCATATTTTGGCCTTACCCTTTCCTCTTACCTTTGTTAAGGTAAGAAGTAAGACCTTTCCCTGACCCCCAATGTGCTTTTGGAAAAACAACTAGGTGTTTGTTTTTCGGGCATCGGGGATTGATCTTCCCCTTTACCATTTACAGTTTCATGGTAAGCAATAAGTTGTAAGGCATCCACTCAATGCTTGACTCCAAAAACCTCCCTCTCCCCTTTGTATTCTTCCAAAGACTCCTTTCCTTCTCTAAGCTTTAATCTTCCCTTCTAAGGTCCAATTTCTTTAAAAACTGTTTAGAGTCTCTCCTTTTTAGACTTTCGAGGATCAAGTTTCACCCTTTCCTCTTACCTACTTCCCTTAGGAGGTATTCCCTTCTCCCAAACCCCAATGTCTGATGGTTTCTTTCGGTCATCAGTGTTCACTCTTCTTTCCCCCCTTTTACCTTTTTGCGGTAAGCGATATGTCACTTTCCCAATCTTTGATCTTTGATGTCTTGATTGCCATCGGACTTCAACCTTCTTCCTTCCTCCTTTCCTCTTATCGCTTAGCGTTAAGTAGTATTCTATTGGCTTGACCTTTGATGCACATTGAGTGTAACATGTGGCATGCTCTAAAGTTTCCTGTTGTCCCACTAAGCCTTTTGGGTGAACCCACGGTTGGCCTACAAGGGCACAAAAGAGCGACATTTGGTAATGATTCTGACAACACACTATTTATGTATCCCAATTGGTGTTGTAGATGTCAAAGGATCAATGGTTATGTTTTAAATTTGATAATGGTGGGCCATGATCGTGATCTTGGCCTCTAGGGGTTGATTGAACAACCAAATTTCAATTTTCAATGGTCAAACATGTCGTATTCATAGAAGCATCGGGAATAATGGCGTGACTACATTCTTAGTGGTTGAATTGAATCTGATCGGCTCCGGAATGATTTTCCTACATTTTTTTTACACCGCATTACTACTTGAGGCAACGCCTTCACTTCCTTGCATGTTGTAAGTGTTCGTTCTTCTTGGTGTCCATGCTTACCCAAATCATTGATTTCACATGGGCATTTTTGGAGGGGTTTTGGACAACATTTATTGTTGGGTATGGCGTGTAAGTTTTGGCTTCTCCTGGATCTCCTTATGGCATGGATTTCATGAGCATATCTTTCCTTGATCATATCTCCTTAACTACTAACCCTAGTTGGGTTAGAGTTTAGTTGTATTCATCCAAGTTATGCTTGATCTATAAAAGAAACACTTATATTCTTTTCAAGGATTCTTCTTTTGGACTCCTCTCATAGTTTTATTTTGCAAACATTGTATCTCTACATTCTACCATTGTAAATTTTGGCTTTATGCCTTATATTAATGAAATCTAGCTATTGTCACAGCTATTTCTTGCATGTTTGAGTAAATCTTCTTACCTTCATGCCTGAATGTGTGTTTTAGTTAATTTTTTGATGTATTAAGCAATATTAAGCAAATAAGGAACAATTTCTATCTTGGTGTATCACCTCTATTTCCTTTTCATGTTATCCTTCTAACTCTTTTCCTTGTGATATGTTAGAATAGATTAATGGTAGGTTTTCATGTGTTGGGTTAGACCAACACATTTGCAGTTAGATTAGAAGAGGAAATTATCCTTCTTCAGAGACTCAACCTCATTCACACAAGGTCCCACACCTTGAGGTTGTTTCCATTGTGTCATTAGAACATTGAACTCGTTGTTCAATTGGGTGCAATTTTATGTGATAATAGTAACACAAACAGTTCAAATAGGTACAACAATAACTAGAAATCAAATCTTAAACATTATAAATCAAAATATTGATCATTATCAAACATGTCAATTGTTCCTTATATCAACAGCCTTTCAAACAACCTATCAATTAATAGCTAGCATCTGCTAACATGTCCTAGGATACATCTTTCCTACAATTGGCATCATCATTGGAAATCATTTTGGATAATTATCCTTAAAACATCACACCTTTTGGAAAGAGATATGAATGGTATTGACTATTTTTTCACTTTGTTCTTTTCGTTTGATTTATCTTATTGGTCCATTCTAATGATCTCTCGATGATGTCTATCAAAACAATTTAGAGAGAAAGGAATGGGGCAGTGATCATTACTTTTGTTTGTTGTGCTTATTGGATGTTCTTGTAATACGACCTTGGTGAATACTTGCCTTGTGTGTATGGGGATAGTCTCAAGTAAAATAATGGCTAGGACATATCAAGTTCCTCATACCTTTTATTTTTTGGTCTCCTTACTTTGATGGATTATTCTTTTACATGGTCAAACAAGGTTTATGTATGTCAAGTATGAACAAGGATACTCCTATCTATTTTTAGAGTCAAATTCCATCGCATTAGATACAACACCATCTTGGTTTTCAATACCTTGATGCATCGTGTCTATTTTCTATATCAAAAATAAGGAAGGACATGATGAATTTTCTCCTAACCCTGAAGCAAAGCAATATCATCTTTTTCATCACCATATCCAATAAAGTTTCAAATAATCATAGGCTTGTTGGACTTTTGAATCAATCTCAAAACAATGGTCAATCAATATCCATCTCATTCTTCTACTTTTATCTCATTTTATTCTTCTCATTCTTCTATCTTTACTAACATTTCTATCCAACTATCGAATCTGGACGATATATATCAAAATATACATGAGGCTACCCATGGTTGATGATTGTCTATACATCATAAAATCCATCTACATCAAACATCTGATCTCTCTAAAGAAGTATCTTTCGTCCTCTGATCAGCTAAACCGATCTTAAATCCTTGTCATGATCTCAACCCGAACATCAAAATTTTCGCTTGATCTCTCAAGGGGGAAGCAAACCAACATTATTTATTCCTTATGGGGCATCTAGAAAAATCATGAATTGTTCTAATTTTTTTTATCTAAGCAGCAATTTTGATCTGAGAAGCATCAATTATTTGAACCAATGTAACAAGTACCTCACTTCAAAGAGGGGAAAAATGTAGACACTTAAAATTATCTTGATCAATATCACGCATTTAATTTGATTAATAACATCATTTCTACTTTTATTCGATCCTTTTTTACTATTTAATTAAATAATCCTAATTGTTTAATTAAATTCATTAATTTTCTTCTATTAATCGAATAATCAACATTATTAGGTTAATTCACCTCTTTCATGCTAATTTTCATCCTATTTAATTAAATAATGTGAATTGTTTGATCAAATCCCCTAAGTCCTCTCATTTGATTAAATAATCTAAATTATTTAATTAAATGTCATTAATTTCCCCTTTTAATTAAATGAGCTAATTATTTAATTAAAATCCTAAATTCCCCTATCTTGCACAATTAAATAATAGCTTAATTATTTAATTGAATAATATCTTTTAATTCCTCCAATTTCTCCCACTTGCAAAGGAATATTCTCAGGAATATTCCTCTAATTCAAATTCAAACATTTCCCTCCAACATGGAAATACCTTGCACATTCCTCCTAAAATTAAGGATTTATGTTTGTTGAGATCAATGGCAACCCTTTATTAACTTTATCAATCCATGTGAACTTTCAATCTCCTGCATGGATTTGATCATTGATCCGTGTCATTTCCTCTCATCCATTTCTATCCCATGATTAACCAAATTGATCCTAGCCATTGATTTGTCTAAAAATCCTATAAATAGCCCCAATTTTATCAGTAATTCATCCACAAAGATTGAGAGTAATTACACTATAGCCATTTTTAGAGCCATCTTTGAGATCATTTATCCATTTTTCATCCATTTCTCCATTAAAGCATCACTTCAAAGCTTGCTTCAACAATGGGATTATGAAAGAGTTGATCATTCCACATCAATTCACCACTAATCCCCTAATGGGATCAGGTTTGCAAGGGTAATTAGGTTTCCTTTTATCAAATTTCTTTCAATTTCATATTTAATGGCTTCCTAATTATATTTTCAAAGATTTCATTGGGAATATGACTTAGTTAGGTTAATTGATTGATTTGATTGTTCATTTCAGTTATATCTAGCCTAGTTAACATTCATGTTCACATTGTGCATTATCAAGGCAAAGAGTTAGGCCTCCATGAGCAAGGCATATTAGAACCCATCCAAATCCAAGAAAATCCTATTTTTCATGGCCTTGCCTATCAAGCTCAAGACGTTGGTACTCCTCCCAAATCTTACATCCCTCCACTTAAGTTTAAACATCCATATCCTCCATCCTCCAAATCCATCTTGGGTCCTTATATTCCTAAGAAAAATCCTTCATTCCTTCCATCTATTTTGGGTCCCTATGTCCCAAAATCAAATCCTTCATCCCTTCCATATATTTTGGGTCCTTATGTCCCACAAAAAATCCTTCATACCTTCCATCCATTTTGAGTCCTTATGACCCAAAATAAAATCCTTCATCCCTTCCATCCATCTTGGGTCCTTATACCCCTCCATGCACTATCCCCATCACTCCCATTTCAAAATCCCTTCATCCTATTTATCAATCCTCTCATATCCCCACTCAAGATCAATAAAGGCACACATCCTTGAAGCCTTTCCAATATCCTACCTACACAAACCCATCCATAAAATATTCATATCGTTCCTCTCCATCCACCAATACCATTGCTCTTGGAAGTGATTTGGATGCAAAATCTAATATGCATAAATCCAATAATCCACATGCATCCAAAGATCACCATGTCCCATCAAAAATACATGCTAAAGCAAATCCAAATCTCATCCAAAAGAAAAAAGAAAATCCAAGAGGACACAAAGGCCCAAGAATCAAAAATCAAAGTTTAAAACCATGTGGATCCCCAAACTACTCATAGAAAATATGCATCCCAAAGAAAAATCAAAATTGGCATCCACATCTAATCCTCTAAAATAATATCCATCTAAAAATACCCCATCTTTCAAATCCATTTTGGGCCCTTATCTCCCAAAATCTACATCCACCCCTCCATCTAGATCTCCAAATTGAAAATCCACTTCACTTCCACAACTCCACCACCCTCCAAGGTGTGTGTCAATGTTGATCTTCCCAATATTCTGATCCACTCATCCACAAGTATTTAAACCCTCCATCTTTTATCCAAAATTCATCTCCCATCATCCTCCTTCAATCTAAATCCTTGCATAAATCCACTTTATCCCCCTTTACCATCGGGAGCAATATTAATCCATATCATGCCCTATCTACATACTTCATTATCCTTCATCTCCTATCCACCATCCTATCTAATTCCATCCCCCTTTTCCACCTTTGATCTTGAAAAGGCTAAGCATCTTCAGTGAGGCATAGCTAAAATTATTTTAGAAATTTTGGTTTGATTTTATGTTGTTGAACATGGTTGATGTTTAGTATCTGCAAAAATAAATATTTTTAGTTATTATTTTAGATTATATGTTTAATTGATGTGAATGGAATTTAATGTTTTGGTTATAAATTTATGAATGTACTAATGGTTCTAATATGACGTTGCAGGTGAGTAGCCTAGGTACTTTAAGCATTGGAGACAAAGTTCAAATGCCAAATATCTATTATTTGTTTTAAATTTGGTTAAGGGAGTTTAATGTTGGAATGTAATTGGTATTTTATATGGAAATGTGTTTTCTTTTGAATTATATTTTTAAGGGAATTTGACTGGTTGGGGGGAAGAGGAAATGAAGTGTTGTATCTTGTTCTCTTTCTTTCTTTATTATCTTATTTTGGGAGAATTGAGGGAGAGACTAGAATGAATTGGTTTGGGTTGATCCTAACTTGGATAGCCAAGGTATTCTTTTGTGTTGTTTGTGTTGATAATGAATTCTTGATAGTTGTTAATTATTGATGCAGGAGCATCCAAACGGACTGGCAATCGACATCAACCAAAAACAAGCTTTTGGTTTGAATTTCCATTTTCATGTGTTTTGGGGTTCATTTGGCATCTCTTAGCATTGGAAAACCTCTCATGTGATTTAATTTTCAAATTTTGAGTTTTTGCTCTATCGCAGTTTTAAGGCTCCCACAGGTAGTTTTACGAAAATAATTAATTTTTAATATTTTTAAATGCTAGAGAAAAATAATTTGCAGGGAATCATCTTAATGATATTATTCATATCTTGACAAAGTTTCATGTGAATATGAGCTTCTGGGTAAGAGTTAAATGCAAAAATTCAGTTTTCAGCACCCCCGTTGTGCAACGTTGAAGTCACATGTTTGAATTTTTTTTTCCAAATTATCTATGCAGTCTCAAAAGATAATGTTTGATGGATTTTATTTAACTCATTCATGTTTTGAAGCAAATTAAAAAGTCAACATGGGTAGTGATGGAGGATTTTAAATTATTGGCGTAATTTCACCTTTTATATTTTAATTTATATAAATATAATTGTAATAATAAAGGTAACATAAACTTAATTTTTAGTTATAATTATTTTAAAAAATTATAAATGGTGTAATTATGCCAAGGCATTCCCTATATGAATCCAATTAGTTGACTTCTATTATCAACGGTTCAAAATGTGTTCTAGAATGATGCAAGACCATTGAGAAAAATTTGGCAATAGAAAAAATAGCTAATATCAATAAAAAATCTTTTTTTTTTTTCAAAAATAAAATCAAAATTATATTCTTTTCTAATAAATCAAAGAGATAATATCACTGCTTTAAAAAGCTAATTTTTTTAGAAATCAAATCTCTACATATTCTTTTTTTTTTTTAATTTATATTTTTCCTAATGAAGCACATGATAAACATATAACTTATTGTATACAAATATATAAGTTAACCTATATTACAAATTATTTTTATCATAGAAATAATATGGAGATAAATACTCTTACATTTCTTTTTAAGTTACAATTATATTTAAGGAAAAAATTAAAAAAATCTAGATTTTTGTATAAATCATAGTTTTAATTTCATTGCAAAGCATTTTAAATTATTTATTTTGTAGTATTATTTCAATTTTTTAATATAAAAAATAAAAAAAATCTAGAATTAATGTAATTGTATATTTTTAATTACTAATAATAAATATACTATTGGTTAGCCCATATGCCAATTAGTTGCTCATATTC
This sequence comes from Sequoia sempervirens, assembly GCA_007258455.2. NCBI lineage: Eukaryota > Viridiplantae > Streptophyta > Pinopsida > Cupressales > Cupressaceae > Sequoia > Sequoia sempervirens. The sequence goes on from VDFB02252616.1 coordinate 238,453,925, forward strand.
TAGGCCAGAGTTGGCTAGATCGGACATATGGGCCTTTCAAACAAGTAAGAGGAGAAAATTTGTTGGCCCCTACCACCAATGAGCTCTCACGATTAGAGCAATTAAATGTGATATGATGGAGATGTCAACTGGAAGGGCTTGGCCAGATTGGCACGTAAGGAAAATAAGGGTGTGGTACAACCTTTTTTTGGGATGTAAACACAACAGGAAAAATGACGATAGGTAGAGTACTCGGCGTTAATGATTCTCAAGAACATTCGCAGGAGCTGGTACTGAAATTTGTGTGAAGATCGAGGGTCGATCGAAGGAAATTAACTAAGACTAACTAAGAGGACAGAGAAGTTTAATGCAGTTGGCTAGAGAATTAATGGATATCGATGGTTGGATCTCTATTTATTTGAAGCCAAGGAAGTGGAACGATGCTCAAAACATGGATACACCGATCAAGCTGAAGAGCTCTAAGAAGGAAGTAGCCTTCTTAGGCTACATCTCAGACTAGCGGTTGAAGAACACGTGCCTCAACAAGGACATCCTCTACTTGGAGGCATTAAGGATGGTGCTAGGAAGGAGCTATTACTTCTTGCACAACATAACCAGGGAAAATTCAGATATTTTGTCTTGTTTTCTCACCTCTCTCCTGGAGTTAAATTTTCCAAAGGAAAGGTGCTTGGTACTTCTGAGGGCGGTATTCAAGGCATCAATTATGGTCGATGATATTGACATAGTGGCTATTGCTCTCCCAAGAGTTGGGATTCCATGGTCAGATGACATTGTCTGAATGTTTCAGCAGGGAGTGGAAGTCAAATGGCACCCATTCATTCTCGACTTAAGCATCGAGGGGCTACAAAGGCATAGGCACTGGGCTAATCTAGGCTCCACTTTCCTTGGATGTAGGTTGGGTCTGGACAAGGTGGTGGGACTACAATGGTGTCATGAGTTTGCAAAGCTCGTTGGAACAGGTCAATTTTATGAGGAAAATGACTAAGGTGTGAAGCGGGCTGTGAATTTTGCTAGGCATGGTTGATGCAGTGTAAAGATTTTGTAACACCATCCTCAGACTGGGAATAGTATATTTTTCTTGTTTTGTTAATGTATGGCTTAGGTATGCCTAGAGCATTTGCTCTGCCACCATTGGGAGCTGAAACAATGTAATTTTTTGGTAATATCAATATAAAGCATGTAGCTTCGGCTGTATATTACGTATCAAAAAAAAAACTATTGGTATTATATATACTTTATATCTATATTTATTATAAATGGTTCAATTTAATAATATTGTTAAATTTATTGGACTTGCTTGTCACAGACCACTGGGTCAGAGTGGGGGTCAACTTTCTTCGACAACGCCTCAGTTTAGTGGACGTCAATGGAATTCAATGGGCATTGGACTTTGCAGCCATGGTTGAGACCGAAAACTTTTAAGATGAGGTCGACTGAATTTGTGTTGGGGTTCCATGGTTTGTCATGTTTTATCATGTTTCATTGGATTTTGACCATGTTTTTTGTTTGGGGTGGGGGCTATCTTGGTCTTTTTGTATATGGGATGCAATTGATACATTACTGCTTTGCCTATGACTGTGGGCTATCCATGCTATGTATAAACATTTTGGAAATTAATATAAATCATGCAACTACGCAATGTATTACGAATAAAAAAAATGTTAAATTTATTTATTTTATTGCTAATACATAAGTTTTAATATAGAGAAAAAAATCTATGAAATCTAAACATGTAGAGGAAATTATACTTATTTTTACGGAAACAAAGAATGGACATCTAACTTATAGTATAAATCATAATTTTACCTTCATTACAAAACATTTGAAACTCTTTAGTTTGTAGTCTGATTTTAATTATTTAATTTAATTTTTATTTTTTTAAAATTGATATTTTAACTAAATTAAAATAATTGATATACTTAATTAAAAGAAAAACAAGTGCCATGTAATGGCTAGTACTTGCCTTTATAGTATTGTAATTATTGATTTTTAATAAAAAACAAATGTAAGTTTTATTAATGTGAATACAAATAAATGTAAGTTTTATTAAATATAGTGTGTTAGTTTTGTTAATTATAGTGTTTCAATATTGTTAATTAGTTAGGGTTAGAGATAGGTCTAGGATTAGGATAATGGTTTAGAATTTACTGTTAGGGTTAGATTTTATTCATAGTGGACACAAGTGCAACTAAATCTCTTCATTCAAATCAATAATTGTTAAATATTAGCGAACCAATGAATATAGATGGTATGATTTTTCAAAAGTCCATGAATGATAGAGTAAACACTTCTAAATTAAATTGTTTATGCTATTTTGAACCGACGTTTCAAACCACACTCAATGATTCATCATAGGAAGAGGATAATGAATAATATGATTGTAGAAATGACTTTAAGAAGAGTTTAGTGGCAAGAGAGGGTAAGGAGGGAAGAGATTGGAAAATGAAGTAAAAGAGAAAATAAGCAAAAAAAGGATGAAAACATAACAGAAGAATGATAGTAATATGATATAACACAAATAAATGGATCAAAAAAGGTTAAAAGGTTAAATGTTTCAAACAATGAATAAATAACTCTAAGAGAATTATAAAGATGAATTATATAACAAAATGATTGAGGAACAATTACCAAAATTATTAAAATAAATGAAGATATAAAGGAAAATATACAACTTAAAACAATAATATTTTAACCAAAGTAAAAATAAAAAAGATGAGATTATATATAAAATATAAATTGGAAAACTAAAATAAATGATTCAATTAAAATAAAAAAATAGATGGTTAAAATACAAAAGGTTCTAATATATATAACCTATATTATATATTAATATAAATAGATAAAATCATAATAATTTATATAATATATATTAAAGGAGAACCTACAAAATAAAATAACCTATAATATATTAATATAAATTAATATATTACCTACATAATATAGGTTAACTTATTTACCTACCAAATATTACCTGCAATAATATAAGATAAAAATAGAAATAATATATATAACTTCTACATTAATATAGGTTTTGTATATATAAATTAATTATTCCAAGAGGCGTCTATAGTGGCATCCATCAAAAATCAAAATTTTGTGTAAGGAAAAACTCTTCAGCTAGAAGTTGGCGTTCAAATGACATGCAACTATAATGTGACCTAACTAATACAATGAAATGCATTTATAAAATACTTCTTACATCTTCCCTAACTTTTGTTTATTACGAATGCAGCAACAGGAAGGCTCTAGTATGGCGGCGGCTAGGGTTTGCTTGCATCGCACTTGCCTTGAGCTCTAAGTTTGCAGAGGAGATTCACATGGGTGCACTAGAGGTAGGAAGAGTGTCGATCCTTTTCCAAATTGCAACATTTTGTTACAAATTTAAAAATGTTTATGAGCAGTTATGTTTTATTTTTCTATGTTGGGAGATTGCAACAGGGACAAGTATGATAACCATGGCGGTTGCAGCTCGGAGACCCTGGCGTAGGGGGGGTAGGATCATGGGGTTTCAATTTATTTTTTTGTGTGTTTCTTTTAAACCTGGCAATTTTCCCTAAGTGACTGAGCAGAGGGCCGACCCTCATGAGGGATCATGACCTCCTGCCCTTCCTCCATAAGTCATGGCCCTTTGCAAATTATGTGTTTTATTTTAACTGTTGATTTGAATGGATTGGCATTTCATGGCATCTACTATTATCATCGTGAAGAAGAGGCAGAGATATGGCATGGTAGGTAGGAGTATTTTAAGTTTAAGCATTTTATTAATCCTTCTAATCCTACACATACTTGAAAGGGCGTGAGCACTGCATTGTTTTCTCTCTTTTTTTTCTTGCAATATTTACTTAAGTGATTTGAATGTTGGTATTTTGCTCGTTCATTTTTTTTGTTTTGATTGTTGCTTAGTAGGGTCGGTCTAAGAAGGGGAGCGAGCTGATTTGCTTTCCCAAATTTACAATTATTATTATTTGTGCAGATTTTTCAGAGGTGGTGGTTAGCTTTCACTTAGACTTTGCTCCACACACAACAATTGAAGGTGTATGCCAGGTGCAACAAAGTTTGGGTGACTGTAAGGAACAATTTATGAATGAGTGTGTTCAATGCTTTCACTAGATTACTGTATTTTATTCTTATACTACAAAGGCTCTTAAATCAAGCACAAGGATTTTAGGGCTTTGATCGGTGTATATTGTGAGAGCTTCTTTTCCATGGGATTGGTTTTGTTGTTTGTTGAATTTGAATGGCTGCGTGTTGTTGCTGTTTGAAGGCCAATCAACCAATTGCCTATTGTTTTGAAGATATTAATGGTAATTTCTTTGGTTTCAATTCTTGTTGTGTGTTTTGTCTTGGGGGTCCAATTTGAGATTGATTGCCTTTCGGTGAAATCAGAGAGTGAAATATGTTTGAGATTGTAAGTTTAAGTAGATTTCCCTGTAAAATGAATATGTCATAAGTTTTAAGTAGAATTTTTTGTAAAATGAATGCATATTTTCCTATAAAATGAATATGCAGTAAATTTTGTTTCATAATTATCGATGCTTTGTATGAAAATTCCCTTTCTTAAATTTTTCCTAGTTGGAATGGATTTACAAAATTCTAATTATTATGCTTCTCGTTTAGATGTATGATTACTTATCATGTTGTAAGGGCAAATATGCCAATTTCAATGAAATCTAGTTGTTTATACAAACAAAAATCTAAATATTGAATCACCAGTCCCACCTGAAAGTTTTTACAAATAGAAATTAGCTATAATGATTTTGATAATATAATATGATGAATAGAGATTAGTATGCCAAATAGAGATTAGGTAAGCTTATTTAAAACATTTAGAATTCTCTCCATCCATAGCACTTGTAGCTTGATATTGACAGTAGACATTGCCATCCATCAATGTGAGTAAAGGCCAAATAGAAAAAAATAGCTATAGTGATTTTGATATTTGACAATGTCATATAAAAGATAGAAATTAGCTAAAAATAGGTGCCTCGAGAAGGATAACTCTTGGCGTATTTTATATATATTAATATTTAATATATATGTATGCTAGTATTACCTACATTAAAATATAGGTTATATACTATTTATAGTAAAGACCTAAAATAATATAGGTTAGATCTCATATACCTATATATATTATAGGTTATAATTTTTTTAGAACCTATATATTGAAATAATATATATAAATTCTACATTAATATAGATTTTTTATATATAAATTAATATTAAGGTACATTAAAATAGGTGATATATTATTTATAATAAAGACCTAAAATAATATAGGTTATCTTATATACCTATATATTATAGGTTATAATTTTTTTAGGATAACCTATATATTAATATAAAAATATACATATGACCAAAAAAAACTTATTAATGAAAAAAGGAAGTAGAACATATAATAATCAAATTATATCATAAAATATTAAAAACATAGAACAAAGATATTAGTGGAAAGAATAATACAATTTTTATTATTTTATTATTTTAAAAGTGTGAATCCAAATCTCTATAAAATAGTTAATTGATTTTTTGTGAGATTTTATTTAATAAAAAAATAACAATTACATACATACAAAAAATCATTCTTAAAAATGTCAAAATAAGTAACATTTATTTATTTTAGAAAGATTTAATAAATGACTGCAAAAAATGAAAAATCAATCTTTAAAAAAAGTTTACACTACTTTCCTTACAAATCCGTCAATAACACAAATAACTTTTTAACCAATCATATGCAGAAAAAATAATTTTTATAATTTGTAAAGTTAAATATTTTACAAGTTGACTTTACAAAATTAAATTTTATTTTAATTTTTTTAAAATATTATTTTTGATTGGTTGAAAATTAAATTATTAATAACTAGTTAGTAAAACTCATTACAATAGTACTATGCCTAACACAAGTAATGATAATGGTTTATAGATAAATATAAATTATTCTATATATAAAAAAATATTTTTGTATGTGGGAGGATGGGCGGACGACCCTCCACGACCCCCGTGGAGGGTCTAAGGTGGCGGTAGGTTGCAGTGGCATGAGGCTTGTTGGCTCTAGCTGAGTTGGATGGAGGGTAATGATGAAGGTTTTAAGTTGTATATTTTGCCGGATCGGATGTCATTCTCATTTATAATAGGGGGTACAACATTCTTGGTTGAAGGCCTTGACAAGACTTCAAGGCAGCTCATAGGGTGGCACGTATGCAATGTACAGAGCGCCATGAAAGGGTGGCAGGATGGCATTCAATTTAATCGAGTGAAGGTGGTGCTTTTTGCATTCTACATTTGCTAAAGTCTTTGTTTCGAAGGCTTCACTTGGGTGAGTAGAACCATGGAAGAGGATGCGAAGTTTGCAATGTTCAAATAGCCCGAGGTGTTATCCACCTTCGGGCACGACACTCCTATTTTTCTAGATTGTGGTGTGAGGTTGGCTGGTTTCAAAAAACTCATAAACCAAAGGCTCAAACGGATTCTCCTGGAGTTTGATCCTTTGACAGTGGTCGCGGTCAAAATGATTTTGGGCTGAGAGCATGTGGCCTACAACAAAATGGTCTGGGTCAATTCCCACATAGATTCTCATTTTCTGGCATATTTGCTTGATCAAAGCACACCCAAAGTTTTGGCTCGATCAATGATGAGCAAGCTCTTCAAACCCAATCTCTTGGGGGGCATGGAAGAGGTCATTTCTGCCTCAATTCTTGGCTATGGGGTGTCGCATCTGAAAGATTTGGAGTTGCTCAAGGCTCCTAGTGCTGTGGTTCAACTTTTTCTGCTTTTATTAGAGCTGAAAGGGTTGACGTTGGTCAGGCATTAGATGTTGGCTACGGTCGGGGTGGAATATCTGAAGAAAGCTCTAAAGGTGGTGGAGATTGAGGATTTGGGTTGGGTGGAGGAATTCAACAACTTCACCCACCTCAATGGCTACCTGTGACTTTGGGTTTGTGGTTGTCTGGTGCTGGTTTTTGGATTCTTCGATTGTTGGCAGTTCCTAGTGGTGGCTCGGTCAGTTTTTTTGTGGTGATTTGATGAATTTCTTGGCCTCTATGGAAGCACAAAATGGGTTTGGTTCGGGTTGCATGGAAATTCTGCAGTGCATTTTTGCTTATCCATTCTAGTTTTTTGAGCTGGTTGGAAAATCTATTGCTAGGGTTTCCTAAATTTCTCCTGCAATGGTAGACAAACTATAAATTTTGAATTCTATTAATACAATTTCCTGCTTACGTACCAAATTTTTTTTGTATATTTGATAATAATATTATGAGAGAACATATATCTAAATTAGAAGTTATCATTTGGTTAAACTATCACAAGTCAATGATCCAACCGATCAAAATTATTCAAGGGTCGAATAAAAATCAATCATACTAAAAAAATAAACTTTGATAAATGATATAATGTAAAAAAAATCATCATCATCACTATGTAAATACAACTAATTTTCTAAAATATAGACAAATTATTTAGGGGTCTAAAACATAGACTAGACCAACTTGAAAAGATAACTCCAACTACCTACCCTATAAAAGTGGAGTCGAGATAATTTTTTAAAGGGTCTTTTTATGACAAAATATAAAAAAAAACATGATTGCATACAAATGGGGTTTATTGGCCTTTCAAAGATCATTGAGTGCCACTTCATCATGCAATAAATGCCCATGCTCAATAATCCATTCATGTTACTTAATGCATAATGAGCTCCAAGGATATTTTTACTTTTGAAATAAATGTTCCTCTCCATCTCCATCTCTATATTCCTCTCTATCTTTATCTCCTTATCTGATTTCCTCTCTCTCTCTCTCTCACTCTTCCCTCCTCTATATCTCCATCTTTTTATCCCTACCTCTCCCTATTTTTCCCTCTCTCCTTATTACAAACATAACATGAGCCTATTTATAATGAAGCTTGATTATCTTCTTGATTTAAATTTTTTATTTTGTTCATGTTTAGATCCATGTAAGTGGATGCATAGTTTATTTGAAGCTACCACTTCTCCATTTATACCTTTTTTGGAACATATTATAGTGCCACTAGAAGCCACATTCACTAGGAAATATGTATACAAAATATGTGAAAGATCTTATCCATCTCCATCTTCATATCTATTGATTATTCAGAATATTGAGAGGGGGTTGAATGAGTATTCTATTAATCCTTTTAGTGGTAAACCACATATAACTGCAAACAAGAATGAGGACATTGAAATGAACATGACACCACAAAACACATCAACACTGAATTTTTACGTAAAAAACCGAAAGTGGGAAAAACCACGGTGAGGATTAGCTCACAATATAATATATCCGGATATAGAATATTACAAGGCTCACTGCTAGGACTCACTGTCCTTAAAAAGGCTCACAATTTGAGTACAAAAAGATATGGCTAACCGCTAAGATACAAACAGATATGGCTCACTGCCAAAAATATGAACTGATGGAATACACCTTCTATGTGTTGAGTTCTATTCCAATGAGGCTTTGAATGTAAAGTAATACTCGACTTAGCAGTTGCATAACAATTCTGCTCAGATCCTTCTCTCACAATACTTTACTCGCAATTGATAAATCATTTAAGCTCGCGCATTTTTAATCCTCTTTGCATACTCACATCTCTCTCCATGCATCCTCAACTCCAAAAATTCTTATATATATATATATATATATATATATATATATATATACAAGTATGTCTCATACATCAATTATTTTGGCCTATTTCGGCCTAATTAGATGTAAACAAACCAATCAAAAATAGCTCTTGTCTACACCATATAAGATATAAAACATCTTTTCATCCATGTGGTGTATTGTATCAAGTCACCGTAGATCTGTAAGGGATCCAACTAACATCTGCAAAGTATAATTAATCTTCTTAGTACATGTCATATATTAGGTCAACCAAGGATGGGACCTAAACACAAAAATTCCAAACCAACACAGACTTCTCAAGGTAAATACCTTCTAGATCCGATATTGCTTCAGATTCTCATCACATTAACATCAGAGAGACTACCATTAGAACCACAACATCAAATGTTCCTCTTAAGAAAATGCAGTCTCCCACACTGGTATACTGAAGAGAGAAATAACTATAGTGTACAAAGTTAAACTCTGTCATTGATAACTTTCTATACACAACACAAAACTTCTCAAGAATCTAGATATAGTTGTCTAAATGAGTCATAATAATGAGATTAAGAGAGAAAAGTCATATCTCTTCTTGCGGTGAATTTTGGACTCAAAGACCAATGCACTGGATTATCGGTAAAGAACACTTCCGGTATAGATGATCTTTCGGTAGACCAAATATGCTTTCCATTGTTGCCATAATGTTGACATCAATTACAACACTAGAATAGCCAAAACAACCTAAATACACTTCATGCTCATGTTGTTAGACTTCATATTTCCAACAATCTCCCCCTTTGGCATTGATGGAAACATGCATATCAAAAACATTTTTATCACAATATAAAGCAACTAAATACTCCCCCTTTCAAGGTTAATGCTCCTCCTTACAAAATTGTTCCTGACAAAAAAATGTTTTTCCTCTATCTCTCCCCCTTTGACATCAATGGCAAAGGTCATGAAGGGGTCTGGTATATGTGTAGGCATGATAAAAAAAATGGTATTAACCTGAAGAAGAAGATCCTTTGAGGTTCTTTAGGATGTCCTTCCATGTGGCTTTGCCTTCTTCCCATGATCCTTTTGCACTTGCAAGAGTCTTGTATAGTAGTTCAAGCTTAGTCAGAGACTCTATGCCTTCTTCCATAGTGTTGGGACTAGGATTTATTTTTGATAGAATACCAACACTATCAAGAGCACTAGATACAAGAATATGCCTAATTTTTACCAGATCTCTGAGTGCCACAAACTACTTAATCACTTTTGTTCTATGATTTTGTAGGGAAAATAAATTGTCCTATAGTTGCACAATGTAGGACCATCTCTGATTGTCCCTGTCATTTGCCAAGATATACACATCTACTTGAGTACTCAATCGAATTTCACTCTTTCTTATTTCTTCTCTTGCATTTAATATCCTATTAGACCAATTCAAGTAGAAAGATAGTAACTTTTGAGCTTCTTTCTCACAGTCCTGAACTTCCTTCAATTCCTTCACAACTCTGTGATGTGAATCTGCACATTTCTTCTTGATGTCTTCTAGATTTTCTTTTGCAGACCTATTTCATGTTTGTGCTTCCAGTCCAGAGATGAATGCTTTCAGAGAGTTAATCATACTCCTGAGATTTTCCACAATTGATGAGCTAAAGCTGGCACCGGGGATCACTTTTTGCAACTCTTTTAATGCTTCTCGAATATTTGCGCTTTCATGCTCATGTTAAGCTCTCTCCAATTCACTTCCTTCTAGTTCTATGATTTCTTGTTTGATAATAACACCTTTTCTCTTCTTTTTGGTTCCTATTGCACTGTCGAAGGCTTCAAAATTTCCTCTACATCTATCCTATTAGGATTCTTGGGGCTCTCTAGAAGTACTTTTGCATAATGATCAATCTCTGCCTTAGTAACTTCATAATCCAATTTAAAGATCCACACCAGTCTGGATTCAACTGCTTCCATATAACAAAAATCTGTAGAGACTAGGAAATTAATATTTCTAGAGTATTTTTCAACCACATTTTCTGGAATTCTTATTCTTTTATTCATTCTCATTTGAAATGTTCGAAAGAATGTTGCAAGAGCAGTTTCTTGAGCATTTGAACCACCAAGATTTGTCATAAAATTCTTAACCTAGTGAGATATTGGTTATGTGTTTGTCCATTCTACCCTTCAAATTATTGACCTAACTCTTTCATAAAGTAAAAGAGTAAACAAGTTGTTAAGGTAGCATACCGGAATGTACTTTTCTTATTCTTCTTGATCTCTTTCAATTTCTTCAATAGATGCAATCAAAGTAGCTCACAAAGGTCATAATCCATACCATTCCTAACCTTATCGAGTGTAGTGTAAACGACAATAGTAGAAACTATGTAGTCATTGCTTGGTTAGCAAATTTTGTGTCCAATAATCATTGCAACATACCAGATGACCAAATCTTCAATAGTACTTAAAATGAGTTCTTTACCTTCAAGGGTTGCACCAGTCATCTCAATTATCTCTTGATCATTTACAATCTTTCATCTTGGAACTGGTTCAGACAAACACAAACCAGTCACATCTCTTATAGCCTCTTTGGTTATTAGGTGTGTTTCATCAATCCAGATAGGTTCACCATGAATCCTACTTAGAACCATTCAAATGTATTTCTCGTCGAATTCAAACAACGAGAATTTCCGCCAAACATCCAATTTCTTTTCAACTAAGATTTTATATGCATCATAATTTTCTTCCAACTCATTCTTCCACAAAATACTTAATCAAACCAGTGACATTTTCTTAATTTTCCCATAAACATATGCACAAATGTCTTCAGTAGGTAATACTCTAGGAGGAATGCTAGAAAATGCACCCATAGATTCTTCCGACAAAATTTTTAGAGAATACTTCCTTAATTTGATTTGCAATTTGTCCAAAGCATTCACTACCTTTGAATTGTCCATTACATAAAATTGAAAGATCTTTTAAGTAGAATACCTCTGTAATTTTCAACAAAGAATAGGGTTTGATGTTTAGCTTCCGGAGCACGCTTCAAGTCCTCCTTCTTTTCTTCAATTTCCCTTTTCCTTCCTACCAAATCTTGAAACTCTACTGTATGGAATTGCTCTATTTTCTTCAAGCTTCCTCTGCACGCTTTTCCTTCTTCACAAATGCTTTTTGTTGAATGTGTTTACCTTAGCATTTTTGAATTTATTTATTTCATTCCAAATGCTTCTGTAATAAATGCTTCAAACTACATGTAGATCACCTCAAAATTTGTGTACACTTCCATCCTTTCAAATTCTGCAAACTTCATTCTTCACACACGTGTGTCTAAAAATTCGTTTTGCATGAAATATTAAATTTGTAACCTATTAAATGCACTTCTATCATGACATGACAACATACCTCTATGAGGGGTTTATTAAATATTTTGATTATTGCTCCCCCTTAGGTATTGCCTTGATTATTTTTTTATGGGCGTATCTGCACTGGAGGGCAGCACAGATAAGACTGATGATCCTGATTCATCTTGCTTAGATTCTCCTTCCCTTCTCCAATTTTTTTTCATTTCCTTTCTAGCTTATGTCAGATCAACCTTAATTACTGGTTCATGTCTCTTTACCAGATTCATATTTGTCATATTTCTACTTCTATAGTTTCTGCCAAAGTGTTCCAGATTTCTGCAGTCATAGCAAACAACATTCTTCCATCTAGATTTTCTTTTATTCAATCTATATTTGCACTGATTAGCCTTGTGTCCAAATAAGTTGCAGTGAAAACAGTGGCCATTAAATGGATAAAATTCCTTGTTCAACTTCTGACTCTTGCATTCCATAACCTTTTATCCAATCTTTTTACATTCAAAACATTGACCGGAGAATGATAAAGTATCTTCCATTCTACTTTTCCACTCTTTTTCCCTATGTCCAAACTTATTGCAAGAATAACATACACCATTGAAAGATAAGTACCTTTGAGCATTAGGTTGTCTGGTAGGAGTCGTTCTGGTATTTATTTTTCAATCCTTGAATTGTCCATTATTGCACTAGATCTTCATGTGAGGAGATTGATTCGCCTTTGAACTTTGTCCTTCATCAAATCCTAAACCAATTTTATCCATAGCAGGTCTCTAAAAAATAATCACCTCATCAAGCATTGCAGTGCTTGCCTTGAATTTATCCTCATATTTTTTTGCCTTTTCCATATCTGATTTCAAAATTACCACTTCTTGCTCAATTTTTGCACATTCATCCATCTTCCTTTGAATTTCAACTTTCTGAGAATCTTCAATCTTTCTCTTTTCTTCCAATTGCACTAGCAATTTGGTGATATCATCATACACCTTCTTTAGTTGATTATTGACTTCTCCATATCTTTCCCTCGGGTTCTTGATGTACTCATTTGCTTCCTTCAACCTGTCCTTCAAATCTTCATTTTCTTCAGTATGTTCAATAGAGATCACTTCTAGAGGAATAAGAAATCTTTTATCTTCCATGTATTCAAATTTTAGGACCTTCCTCGAGCTATTAGACTTCTTCAGAGAAACCAAACTCTAATACCAATTGTTGATTATCTAGAATACTGAGAAGGGGGCGGGGGTGAATCAATATTCTATTAAACCTTTTAGTTGTAAACCACCCGATTATTAAACCACATATAATTGCAACACAAGAATGAGGACATTGAAATGAACATGACACCACAAAACACGTCAACACCAGATTTTTATGTGGAAAACCCAAAGTGGGAAAAACCACGGTGAGGATTAGCTCATAATATAATATATGTGGATATAGGATATTATAGGGCTCACTTCCAAGACTCACTATCCTTAAAAAGGCTCACAACCTGAGTACAAAAAGATATGGCTAACCGCCAAGATACAAATAGATATGACACACTGCCAAAAGTATGAACTGATGGAATACACCTTCTATGTGTTAAGTTCAGTTCCAATGAGGCTCTGAATGTGAAGCACTGCTTGGCTTAGTAGTTGCATAATAATTCTACTCAGATCCTTCTCTCACAATACTTTACTCGCAATTGATAAATCATTTAAGCTCACACATTTTCAATCTTCTTCACATACTCACATCTCTCTCCATGCATCCTCAACTCCAAAAGTTCTTATATATATACAAGTATGTCTCATACATCAATTAGGTAAGCCTAATTAGATGTAAACAAACCAATCAAAAATAGCTCTTATCAACACCATATAAGATCTAAAACATCTTTTTATCCATGTGATGTATCATATCAAGTCGGCGTAGATCTGTAAGGGATCCAAGTAACTTCTGCAAAGTATAATTAATCTTCTTAATACATGTCATATATTAGGTCGGGCAAGGATGGGACCTAAACACAAAAATTCCAAACCAACACACACTTCTCAAGGTAAACACCTTCCAAATTCGATATTGCTTCAGATTCTCATCACATTAACATCAGAGAGACTACCATTAGAACCACAACATCAAAATGTTCTTAAGAAAATGCAGAGTCTCCCACACTGGTATACTGAACATAGAAACAATTGTAGTGCATAGAGTTAAACTCTGTCATTGATAACTTTTTGTACACAACACACAACTTCTCAAGATTCTGGATATAGCTATCTAAATGAGTCATAATAATGAGATTAAGAGAGCAGAGTCATATCTCTTCTAGCAATGAATTTTGGACTCAAAGACCAACACACTAGATTATCAGTAAAGAAAACTTCCAATAGACCAAATATGCTTCCCACAATGTTGCCATAATGTTGACATCAATGACAACACTACAACAACCAAAACAACCTATGTACACTTCATGCTCATGTTGCTAGGCCTCATATTTCCAACAATATTCATCTCTATCTCTATCTTTCTCTCTATATATCTCTCCCTCATCTCTAACTTCTTACCTCTCCCTACATCTTTAACTCTCTTCCCCCTCTATCTTTCCCACAATATCTATGTTTTTATCTCCCCCTCTTTCTATCCTATCTCTCCATCTCTCTCCCCTCTCTCACTATCATTCCCTCTTTACATCTCTCTACTTTTCCTTTATCCTCTCTCTAATTTTCTCCCTCTCACTCCCTCCATCTCTTATTTATATATCTCTCCCCCTCTCTATCTCTCTCTCATCACACACACACACACACACACACTCCATATTTATCCATCCCTTTATCTCCATATCTCTCTCACTCACGCACACATGCAATCCTTGTTTCTCCCTCCCTATCTCTATCTCTATCTCTCTATCTATCCTTCCTTTATCTCTCTCCCTCTCTCTATTACTCGTCTCTATCTCTATATCTCTACCCCTCTCCCTCTCTCTTCCCATAACTCTCTCTCTTTATCTTCCCATATATCTATATCTTCCTCTCTCTCTCTCTGTCACCCCTATTTCTCTCTCCCTCTCTCCATCTATATTAAATGTCTATAGCTACTTCTCTTTATTTATATATCTCTCAATCTTTGTCTCCCTCTCCCTACCTCTTTATATCTCTATATCTCTCTCCATCTCTCCCTCTCCTTCTTCCTCTATATCTCTATCTCCCTCTCCCTCTTCCTTTATATATCTATATCTCTTCATCTTTATCTCCCTCTTCTTCTTCATTTATATATTTCTCTCTCTTCATCACTATCTCCCTATCTCTCTCTATCTTTATATCTCCCTTTAGGTCTATCTCTATATCCCTATCTACTTGTCTCCCTCTTCCTCTCTTGATCTATCTTCATCTTTAACTATATCTTCCTTCCCCCTCTATCTCTAGACATGTCTCCCTCTCTCTCTATATATCCATGATCTCTCTCTATCTCTCTCCCTCTCCCTCTTCCTAGACCTCTATATCTATATCTCTTTGCCTCTCCATCTCTATATCTCCATATTTATTCTTCTATTTCTCCCTCTGTCTCTATATTATTATTTCTCCACCTCTCTACTCCTATAGCACTCCCTCTCTCGGACCTATATCACTTTCTATATGTTTCTTTATCTTTATATATCTTCCTCTCTCATTCTCTCCCTCTCTATATATTTAACTCTTCCATCTTTGTCTATCCCTCTCTCCTCTCTCTTTATATCTCCTCCTCGATATACCTCGCCTTCTCCTTCTCCATCTCCATTTTCGTCTCTATCTCTATCTCCCTCTACTTCATATCCCTCTCCCTCTCCTTCTCCATCTCTATCTTTGCCTCTATCTATATCTTCCTCTCCATCTCTATCTCCTTGCCCTCTCTCTCACTCTTCCCCCCCCCTCTCTCTCTCTCTCTCTCTCTCTCCCCCTCTCTCTCCCTTTCGAGGACCCCTATTGCAAACATAACATGAGCCTTTTGGTAATGGATTATGATTATCTTCATGATTCAGAGGCTTTTTCAATTGTGTTTGGATCCTTGTGTAAGTGGATGCATAATTGATTTGAAGCTATCACTTCTCTATTGAGACCTTTGTTGCACAAACAACATTATTTGCTAAATTTCCTATGAATTGACATTATGTACGACACAAGTGTATGAAAAAAATAGACCAAAATTTCCCTTAATTGACCTTCCACACCTCTTCGGCGTACCCATTGCACAACAAGGTGCAATTACTACTTAATTTTAATTCTAGCTAATTTTATGCTCATTAAAGTGTTTTTTAAAACATAACAACATTAAAAAGTAAAATAAAATCTAGATTCTAATATTTTTATTTTTTTGTCAAAGTATTATTGCATACATATTAATTTAATATATTAATATAACATATAACGTGATATACTAAATCATTAAAATTAAAATATAATATTATTATATTATATTTTATTACATAATATATTTAAAATATATTAAAATATTAAAAAAATGAATATACTAATTAAAACATATTATATATATATATATATATATTTTTGATAGGTGAACGCTTTTAACTGGAGCTATGAACTAGTGATGCCACATTTGGGGGACCTCATCCCCGATATTCTCTTCATATCTCCTCCTTTCTTCTTGCCACCTTCAATCCTCTAATTTTTTCCTCCCTTTACTTCTCCTTCCTCCACTCCTGCTCATCACTCATTCGCCTCCTTACTACTCTTCTCCTCCTCTTCTAATCCTCCTTCATTTTCTTACTCCTCTCCTCTTCTCCTCTTCCTTCTCTCTTCTCCTTCTCTCCTCCTTTCTTTCCTCCTCATTCCTCCTCACCTCCTACCACTCCTCCTTCCTCATCTCGTCACCTCTGCTCTTCCTTTCCTCCTCTCCAACTCTACTTTGTTGCCTCCACCTCCCTACAACCGTTGCCTCCTTCACAACAGTAGTCCTCCATGCATTTGTCATCTCCAACAACCAACCACCAATTACAACTACTGTCGCCATCCTACTGTCAGTCATCTTTGCCACCATCCTTCCCAATGACGCTCCTATAGCCTCCACCAGATCACAACCACCACCGAAAACTCCACTGCAACCTGCTGACACAAACACCAGCGTACAAACCACTTCCCACACTCCGTGGGATTTGAACACTAAAGGTAGTGTTTCCACTATCGAGCAACACATTGTTGCACTGCGAGGTCAACCCATATTATTATTAGCCGATAGGCTCTTTATTGTGGGCTTGCCCATCGGAAAAGTCTCACGCTTGAGATAGGGCACCAAATTTTTTTGGAGAGGACGCCAAGACAGGGTACCAGAATATTGAACTCTAGAACTGCACTTCACCAAATAAATTTGCACTTCAAAACTGCACTTGAAGTCTGCAGTTCACACGCCCTATTAACAACACTGCTTCAAAACTGCATTTGAAGTCTGTAGTTCACCTTCAGGTAAATCACTTGCCATAGTTTGATGGTAATTTAATAAAACTCTTTGAATTATTTCCGTTTGTAGATACCTGTAGGAAAACTACTGATAAAGGGGAATAGCAAGCTCAACTTGAGAATTGTCCTCACATATCAGGTTATTCAGGTGCCCATTAATCTCTTCTCAATCATGATTTTATTGTTGAGAACACTGCATCAAACCCTAGAACAAAACTAGAAGATTAAGGGATTGATAGAAAACTTAGCTTGTAGCATATATGGTGGATGTACGATTGAAGGCTAAGATTTATGCTTACTGTTTATTTGATTTTCTCATAATCTTTACTTCTGCCCCAATTATGCAAATATGTTACCTTCAATATACAAAGGATTTTGTGTATCACAACCAATAATATCAAATTCATTAATACTAAAATCCATAAGATCCAGGGAGTTTTGATGGCTGAGTAGATAAAGGTGTATGACAAGAAGTTTGTGGATCGTGTACTTGTTGAGCCCTTTATGCAACATCTATTTCCTCGTGTAAAGAGAAGTTTCTTGCTTCTTTCTTCCGTTCAATTTCATTGATACTTTCCTTGAGTTCTTTAAACCTCTCATGAAGCTATATCAGTTCAGGTAGTGAGGAGATTTCTCTATCTTTTGTCCACCTTGATTTGTTGTCCTTAACAGTCTCTAGCCTTTCCATTACACTTTTGACTTGATTTTCTACGTCAATCTGTCTTAATTTGAAATTGAGTTGTTGGGGTCTTTGAGCTGCTTGAACATGCTTATTGTCAACATTGACAAGAATGTTGAGATACTTTTTAATCACATAATCAAATGCAAAAACCTTGTTTGATGCTGGCATATGTCTCATAGTTGCAATCTTTGTCCAGCATAAAATACTAAGTCCCCTGGCTTTTGTGAACAATCCTTCTTTCCTTTCTGAAAAGCAAGCAGCCCTGGCAACTAGATTCTCAATTTTCTTTATGGCAAGTTTTGCTCTTCCTATTTTAACAAACCCTAAACACAATATGTTGCAATTAATTAACAAATGCATAGTTCACAATAATGGTTGAACTTCTGATTAAAACTCAAATATAAAATTAAGACCTAAAAATAAAACTTAGAAAATCAGAAAGCTTATAAATACCTTGCTCTTGAGTCAAAAGCCTAAATTTAATGGCGTATGGCCGAATTCAGAGATTTTCACTCTAAAATACAATCAAAATTAGGGAATATTGTATTATTAAAAAGAAATATTTTGGTTAAATATATAAAATTAAAGAAAGCTACTACCAATAAATATAATTAAAAATCAAAGTATCAATTTTATATGATATCACCTCAGTTCCAATCTGGATGACATTATGAGATGCTTTGTATGTGCCCAAAAATTATTGCATGGCAGTGGACCTAAGCCAGGGTCTTTCAGATAGCCCTCTTAGAAGAACCCCTCTGTGAGCCATTTTAATAAACACATTTTCTACATTGTCATTCTTTTTGTTTTTCATAAGAGCCATTAGGAGAGAGTTGTAGGCAGTAAGGTTGGACTTCTGTCCAAGCTGCTCCATCAAATTGAAGCCTTCGTGTGTCTCATGGAGTCTTCCATCCATTCCATATGTGTTGATGATGTTATTAAGCATAATCTTAGCAATCTCACATCCTTCTGATCTCATTTTCTTCAAAATGGAGAGCATCTCATCAAACATCTTTGCTTTTCCTAGGATATTGAGGATGGTGTAATAGTAATCTGTGTTGTATTCATAGCCCTCCTGTCTATTTTCCCAATTGAAAATCATCAGAGCATTTTGGACTCTGGCTTACTATTCCTTTTTGGGTTTCTTGACCCATTGGTTTCTTTAAGGTTTAGCAACATGGATGAGTATGACAGAGCATTCCTTGAAATATTGAAGTGGATCTTTGTTGTTCTTGTGGGTCTACCTTCCCCACAAAAAACATGAAGTGGGACATCACAAGCATAAAACCAAAAGCCAAGATGAGAGGAGGCAAGCATACCTACTGTTTCAATCCACAGGAACTATTTGTATTGCTAATGCCTCATGTTTAAAGTGATTCATGATTTGAATTTCTCAGTGTGTCAAGTTTCTGTTAGTAGTAAGTTTTAATATTGACAAATGCATTTCACATACATCATTTCATTGGATGATTCATGTCATCTATATGAGCAAAAAAATGATTCCTTGGTTTTATAATTTTTAAATAGTTACTAAATGTTAGTTATTAATGCAGGAGCATCTGCTAAATAGCAAGACACTAATCTTCTCAAAAGCAAGATCTATTGTGAGGCCAACTTTAAAAAGATAGTTGGAATTTGAATGCATATTTTAATAAACTATATAATGCCTACAGAAAAGAAGACCAAAAGAATCACCGAGAAGATGAAAAGAGTAGTTTGACGCCAAGATTGAAGGGGGGTGGCATGAATTAACATTCAAATTTAATTTGAATAAAAGTGCACAAAACAGGGAAGAGAAGTTGAAGGGTTGTGCATAATAGCTGAGGAGAATACAATAAAATTGCATAAAAAGGAAATTTGATATGATTTGCAAGAGGAGGAATGAGAAGTTGAAGCATTGGAGCAACAATTTAAAATAAAAATATTGAGGTATGGAAGAATGCAAGAGGACGCCTCATAGAAAGTGGGGAGAGGTTGCGGTGAATAGAATGAGCAATATGAAAGAGCATATATACAAAATGAAAACAAATAAATTGAGTGCAGATTGAATGACTAAGCACACCCTTGTAGAATCAACATAGAGAAAAGAGAAATGGTTAAAGTGTGAACAGCCAGGGGATGGCATGTGTTTTGCCAAGTGAGAAAGCATAAGAAGTGAAAAGGAACAACACAAAGGGGCATGGATGGAGTTGCAACATGAAATTGAAGAAGATTGGTTTTTGGGTAGCCAGTTATTAAGGAGAAAAAGCCAGTAGGCCGCTAATGTGAAGAATGGAGGAGTGCATAAATTACTAATGTGGAAATTCAACATTGATGGCAATACTCGAAATTGACTGTAGGCAAAAATAGGTGAGAGCACATACAAATATATTGGCACAAGGTGAATGATCGTGTGCAATGTAGGCAAAGTGAATACATAATTTAATTGCCAGTAGAAGGAATATTAGCTTGAGATAAACGATTGTCTGATCAATGAAATCCATTGGAAATGTATTTTGAGTGCAAATAATGTTTAATATGAATTAGTATTTATTGGATAGAATTATGATTTTTTTTATTTTTTATTTTTCTGATCTATGTGAAGTTTAATTGATTGAATGAAAAACAAAATTGTCAATTCAAAAATATAGTGGAGGTTTTGTGAGCTTGCATCAGTTACTGATGCTTGCTTATTTTATGAATTTGTGTGTACTCTGTCTCTTATGTGAAGCTGTTCTGAAATATTTCTTTGTACAAAAATCTGTAATTTCTTACATTATTTCTGATGTGTGTATGTCTTCCTGTATGTAAACAAGCATAGTCTTGATAACTTCAATCCTAAAGACAAAAAAGACAGAAAAATAAATCATAAAATTTAGGGATTTATTGATTTGTAACTAAACATTGGTCACATTTTGGAGTACCATTTGTTAAAAAAAATGTTTCCTTGGTTTTATAATTTTTGAATAGTTACTAAATGTCAGTTACTGATGTTTACTTATTTTATGAATTTGTGTGTACTTTGTCTCTTATTATTGAGAGAAATGAATCTTTTATTTTTTGAAAGGAACAAATAACTATCATCAATCTAGCAATATAGTCACAATGAAAGCTCCTTTCAAATTAGGCTAAAAAAGGTATTCGTAAGCCCCCTTGATCTCTTGGCATTGGAAATATTATATGAATTTGATTGTATTTTCATGGAACATTATTTTTTGCCCATGTATTGCTCTGAATCATCTAGGAAAAAATAGGTTAACCATATAAATGAGCATACAAGTTATCTAACAAACATATTATTTCGTGGAGCTCATTGTCAAATCATGTTTTTACTCAGTTTATCAAGTTTAAACCAACACTTCATCTCTAGGTTTAGGCTCTCCAATTAACAACAAACCCACCCAAGTAGTAAATCCTACCATCCCTGTTCAAATTCACCCAAAATAAAAGATGCCTACTTGAAATTATATAAGTAACAAAAATAAAAAATAGAAAATAGAAAACCCAAAATGTTAATTTCAATGAAACGGTAGATCAGTACCCAGAGGCCCCAAATAATCAAAAGGATTAACCAGATTGGTGTCAAGTTTCTTCAATTATGACCCTCGTATTATGTTGTACTCTGACACTTCATAGAGTCTAGTTACCACATCACCCACTTCAAACCCAACATTCGCACAAACAACTACTTTCCCTACCATAAAAGAAACGATAGGCTGTAAAATGCACAATAAGTTCTATTGCATTGATCTTTAAAACATCATAACAATTGCATAAAACATTGAAATACCAATTGGACAAGGCTGAGAAGTAAACAACGAGGAAAAACCACAAAACCTGATCTAATTTGAAGTCGTCAAAATAGAATGTCTTGGATTCCCATATACACCTTCTAAGATATGGATCCACTGAGGCCCACATATTTTGCACATCAACTTCTCCTTCCTTACATGCATTCAAGTTTAATTGGATTTCTCTAATTTTCAAGTTTAACAATTTTCTATATGTTGCAATACTTCATCAAAACTCATGCTTCATTATTTGTAAGAGGGAGAAACCTTGAGATGACTAATCAACCATATAGCCTACTTTTAGCAACGTGGCTTATAAAAAATTAGTTCTCATACATATTATGGTGTTTAATGTGTTATTAATCACAATAATCTAAGATAAATGGTTGTTGTTTTTAATGTGTTTTTTAAGTGGTGGAATCATTGAAGCAACAGTCTCAATTGTGTGACAACCACCAAAACCATAGGGAAAACATCATCACAACCTCATGAAACGTGAGTTATAAAATATTCATCTATTAGAAAATCAAAAGCTATCTCATTAATTAAAATACTTAAGTGTTGGTGCATTAATTACCACTCAAAATTCATTCATGTTACTTTGATTACCATGCAACATTATATATGGCTGAACCTCATACTATATTCTGCTTCTTGCCATGCTCTTCAATTTTATTGGCTTTTCCTCTCGTGTTGCCTGTGCCAATCAAGTGTCCTCTATAATGGTAGTAGCTGCTATCTTTTCTTGTTGGAATGCCATGTTGGCATTAAACATAAGTATTAGTTTGTCTATTGTATATGCCATGTTGGAAGTAGCTTTGTTGCCACTTTATATGTCCATGGTCTGGTTGTGCCTACATTATTTTATATATGAGTATTGAGAGTTGCTTAATTTCATCCTTCAAGGCTGCCTTGTCTTCTTTGGCATTATTATATATGGAAGAAATTTCTAAATTTATTGGTTTCTCTTAAATTGCACAAGTTTAAATTTTAAATGGTTCAAGCACCAATAGGTAATTTTGATGTTATTTCTAATATAAATATTTCTTTAATACAAAATAATAATTTCTTATTTGTGTCAATTTTTTATTAATAACTAATTAAACAAGAAGTCATTTTTTTTTTTTTAAAAACTATTTTCCTATAATTACAAAATAATAATTGAAACATCTTTTACTTATAATTTAAATAAAAAAATTTAGCTATAATCTATTCAAAATATAATTGAAACATCTTTTACTTATAATTTAAATAAAAAAATATTAGATATACCTAATCTATTCAATGCAAAAAAAAAATATTAAAAAGAAAAATTCTAAATTTTTCTTTGAAACACCTTCCACCGTCCTCCCACCGTCCTCCCACCACGTCCAGGGCGCATCGGTTTTAAACTAAACAACTTATGATTGACAACAGATTCGATTGGATTGTTTCTTCTCTCTCTTACTCCTTCCCCCTTTTTTAATTGAAAAATCTCGGCGCTCTGTAGATGGCTTTCTTCACGCGCTCGTAACTTAATTGTCAACTGTCCGAGAAGTAAGTTTACCGAGTGTCCAGAGTCCACCTCTCAATTGCCGGCATTTCAGCTCTTCATCATTGTAGACCGTTTGGATCTACACAAGGCTTCTGGAGTATTAACAGAAGCCGAGCAGGCAAACAAAGATCTGCGTCAAAAATGAGTGTAATCGACATTTTGACCCGAGTTGATGCTATCTGCAACAAATATGAGAAGTACGATGTGGAGAAACACAGGGACAGCCAGATCTCGGGATCTGATGCCTTCGTCAGGCTCTACACCGTCGTCGAGTCTGACATCGAGGCAGCTATGCAGGTATGCCCTAATCCCCATATTTCTTTCCATTTCTGTCAAGGGTACGTGCCCGCTTACATTACATTCTACATTGGGGAATCGAACCCTAGTCGCTTCTAACGGAGTAACTTGTGCTTACGGTAGGATTATCTTTCTGTTAAAGTCGGTATTATTTATGGTCTATGTCTCGCAAATTGGCTATAAATTTTTACATACGAGGGTTATTTTGTTTGTTGTTGGTCAATTGACAAACTTTTTAAATTTTCGAAACTTAGTTTAGCCCGATAGAAGTTTTAGTAATTATATTTGTATAACATATACATTAAGCTGCAATGTCATTTTCCAGGAATCAGCTGCATTATCGTTGAGTCAACTTCAATATTCATGGTCCAAATTTTATGATTAGCTTGTTCACAAGAGTATTCATGGTCCAAATTTTATGATTAGCTTGTTCACAAGAGGCTATCTCGTGTTAGCATGAAGGGTCAACTTGGTACTCATTACATCTAGATGTTGCTCACAGGGGATGAAGCACTGTGTAGGTTACCCATCCTAGTATTTATCGGGCTCAAAATCTCCCCACAATTAGGTCCACAGGGGTGAGCCATTGGGTAGGTTACCTATCCAGGTATTATCCAGTTCCGGCTTCCTTAACCTTTGAATTCTCCCATAGTCGGACCCTCTTAGCTCTCTGCAGGTAAATTTCACCAAAATATACACGTATCAGTAGCAAAATGCATGTTTTCACTCGGTACTCACCTGCAATAGATGTCTGCTCATATATCAATTTTTTTTTATTTTCTAAAATTTTCACTCACTGCAAGTGGCCTTGCCTATTTGGGTACTGTTTAACATATTATAATTTTTGTTTCATAAGCCACACTAAAGAGTGTTTGATAAAGTATTTACCATATTCTAAAATTATATGATGTCTGTTGTGGTATGCTACACTCACTAGCTATGATGCATTTCTGTCCAATCTAGTATTGCTTTCCAATTTCAACTTTTTGTGATGGCTGTTGGGGTACGCTACACTCAGGGAGTTAGATCTTGCATTCATCTAATTTTAATGTTTTACCATGTTTCCTCTCCTGGAGATTTGAACCTGGGCTCTAAGTCCTGATACTTTGCCAGTTGAGCTCATCCACATTGAAAATTTGACTTGCATAATATTAAAATGGTTTTGAATTTAGGCTTTTGCAAGAGATTTGATTCAGCAATTTTCTGTTTTGTGCTGCAGAAAGCGAATGATGCAGCGAAGGAGAAGAACAGAGCAGTGGTTGCAACTTTAAATGCTGAAATTCGACGCACCAAGGGTAGATTGCATGAAGAGATCCCCAAACTGCAGAAATTGGCTCAGAAAAAGGTCAAGATTGGCCATGTTTCTTTTCCCTTAACTTGCATTTCACAGAGATAGTTAATCCATTAGCCTTTGAAGGATTTGTCTTGTACCTGATAACTTTGCTGTATGTTTTTCTTAGACAAACTAAGGGGAAATAGAATCACGGATGGGCAAATACTCTTGTGATTTTTTCTTAAATTTCCTTTTGTTCTGTTTAAAAGCAAGACAGTTTAGCAAAACGAAGGGGAAAAGAATCATTGATGAGAAAACACTCTTGTGGTTTCATGTATTTAAATTTCCTTTTGTCCTGTCTGAAAACAAAAATAAAACCATATCGAAATCCTATTTTGGATTATATTGGTGTTCAGAATAGTAGGTAAAGGAGACTGGAGGTAGATGGTCTAAAAGGTTCACACATTAAATAAATGGGCTTGGGTTTGATGTTTGACAAGTGTTAATCGGAAATCCCTAAGATTGGGTGGCCGGTTTAACCCTCTTAGTTTGTTTGAGAACAGGTATGAGTTGGTTTTTCAGAGTTTGCAATAGCCTTACATTTGCAACCGTTCATACAAATCCTAATTGGCTTATCCCAATCTAATAAAAGGGCATATTACCCACAACAACAACAGAAAGAGGGGTTGATCAAGTATATATTGTCAGAGATGCATATTAGCCTCATAAGGGTTTAAAGCTAAGTTACTAGTTTGAGTATGGAGATAGGCATTTGGTGACTTTCTGGGACCACAGATTTGGTATGGATTTATGTGCAAGCAAAAACTATAAACATATAAAATTTATGTGCAATCTTTACTCTTGAATATACACCCGGAACTGTTGGGAGCCATCATTACTCACACCGTGCAATTACCTGTTGAGAGGATTGAAGGACATGGCAAGGTCTAACACTGTATGTTGATGATAACTCAGTCAAGGCAACTTCTTTTCCCAAGGTTGTACTCAGCAGTGCCAAATAATGACACAAGAAATTGGATGGAGAAATTTGACTGGTTGATATTATAATCCTCCAGTACTCACAACATACTACCTATCACTTTCTTGTTCAAGCTCCCTTGCAACAACTGGTGAAGATTCAACATTTTCATTGTGTTAGATCCCTGCTTCAACTGTAATCACTGTATTGGTAGCTTCATTGGTGAGCATTTTGACATATGGATGGATAACACATGACAATTCAGAGAATCTGAGGCTGACCACCAAAGTTTAGTTGACTGCCTGAAAGAAGATGAACAGGTTTGTGTGTAGGCTGTACTTTCCCAAAAGGGGAAAAGCTATATTACCAGGTTCTTCATATGAAGACCCTGTGCTCGCTCCGGGAGCACCCACAGGAGCGTCCAGGCAGTGCCCCAGACGCCCCAGGTTCCCTGTGGGTATGCGGACTGCAGTATCAGAATTAGGAGTGGCCTTCTTAGGTTTAACAAGTGGACAATCCTTTCTCAAATGCCCATCATTTTTACACAAAAAATAGGAATTAAACCCTCCTAATTTCTTAACTTCACATTGGAACATCTTATTTTCAAATTGAAAGTAATGACCTCCTGAATATCTTCATCAGGCTTGATTAAGATGCGGCAGGGTGAACCTGTCTCCCCAACCTGCAACACTCTTGCTAGGGGTTTCAAAGATGGGTCACAAATAGCAGAGCTAAGGAGGATCATTGTGAACCTCAATCCATTTAGGAGAAATATAGACAATGAAGTCTAAAGGGTTCAAGTCTGGATTCCAAGAAAAAGCTCTGAAGATTGATTGACCTATGTTCCAGAAATGCTGACCTCATACATGTCTCTGCATATTTGAATTTTTTAAGGCAGCATTTTTTTTACCATTTATTTGGCTTGAAATAACAAAGATCTAGTCCCCTGCCCACGCCCCCCCAAACGGTTTTAATGAATATTTCAGCATTTTTTAGTTTACTGATTTTTTCCTGATTTAATCCTGAGTAATTGAATTCCATTTATAGTTTTTGTTTGTCAAGTAAGTGCTGATTCTGAGTAATGCTACTATGGTAAAATTGACTTATGTATTCTCTAAGTCCATTCTTTATGTTTCTCATGTATTATTTGAGTTTATTTTACAAATTTATATATATTATTAATGTGCTGAGTTTTTTTCTATTGCAAAAATATAAAAAATTAATAGAACACAATATTTTAATTTTGTATTAATTAACATGATAAAAATTACAAAGAGGTTGGTTCATCTCCTTATATGGAGATTGGAGAAGAAACCACCCAAACGGATAAACATTACACGATTCACTTAAAGCTAAAAAGTGAATTAAAAAAAAAAAGGAAAGAAAACACTTGCCACTAAGGTGGTTTTATTACAACTATAAGCCTTATCTTTTAATAATTTAATATTATTCTAATATCCCCCCTTAAAGCTTATTTCACTGAAATGTGAAAACAAAACATAAACTAAAAGCACCCAGAACCGTGAATATGCCATTCTTCAGAAGCTTTTCTTTGAAAACAAGCCATATACCAAGTAGAACTACATCAAGCTGCCTCAAACCTTCGTGAAGGTTTAGCTCCTGAGTTGAATTCCCAAGTTCCGGGATTACCACCTCCTCGAACTCCCGAAGTACAGATCTCCCGACCCATTGGATAACAATCCATGTTGAGCTACTTCACTGAGCTCCATCAAGTTGTCTCATAACTCTCACAAGGGTATGACTCCCAAGATCATACATTCCCAAGATAACTAGGCAACCATCCATTTTGAGCTGTCTATATTGGCTTTCTTCCTGATTTCAAAGAACTAGATTTCTTTAAAATGCATAAAAAACAATTTCTCTTCACATGCATGCACATGCAAGTTCATGCAACTCACATGCAAGTACATGCAACTAACATACATGCACAGGCAAGTTATTTTGCATGAAAATTCCTACACGATTCTTTGAAAAGAAATCTGCCTAGACAAAAAAAAGCCAACCTGTGATTTAACCTTGAAACCCTCACGAGTTTTTCCACAAGATTCAACATTGTTTCATGTGACCCCCTGCTCTAATATCATATTGCAAAAATTAATAGAACACGATATAATATATTTTAATATTCTATAAATAATCAGGATAAAAATTACAAAGAGGTTCATCTCCTTATATAGAGATTGGAGAAGAAACCACCCAAACGGATAAACATTACATGACTCACTTAAAGCTAAAATGCGAATTTAGAAAAAAAGGAAAGAAAACACTTGCCACTAAAGTGGCTTTATTACAACTATAAGCTTTATCTTTTAATAATTTAATATTATTCTAATATTTTTCCAAGCCCCTAGTCTGAATCAAAATTTTGACTTGCTGAGTTTGAGTTTTTGAACAATGGTTTGTTCCATAAACAAGTCTTTGAAGTACCTATAGAGGCTATTGATGTAATAAAGGACATAGGAACTCTATTAAGCCGCTAAATCAAAGGTGGATCATTGAGAACACTTGACTTCCTATTGGATCATATATATATCTCAAACCATAGGTTAGTAGTGGACCAAAGTTCCAAACAAACTGATAAGCAAATAGTTTGTGCTTTAATTAACATAAACAAATAAATAATGTTATTCTAGAACACAAAGTAGAGAACATAATTTTATTTTAAGAGATATTCATAAATCAAAAGCTTGCTCACTTATAAGCTATGTCACAAGGTTCGAGTTTGTGTTTGTGTTCGGCAACAATAAAATTCAAATGAAGTTCGGGTTGGGGAAAAAAATTGAAAAAAGATTCTTGATTAAATTCACTTTATATAAATTTGATTTTAAAGAAAATTTAGCTATGTCATAACGTTTGTGTTTGTGTTCAATAGAGATAAAATTCAAATTAAATTCAGCAAGTAAAATTTACCAAAAAAATACTGAATCTAACAAATGCAGCAAAAAAAGGAGCGACAACAAGAGTGAAACTGTGAGCGGAGTCAAGGCTGCAGACAGTCAAACAACAACGGTTGGAGGAGAAACAACACAAACTGGTAGACATGTGGCAATTGAGTGAAGGGAGGACATCCAAAGACAAGAAATCAAACACATGGCAATCAATACCAATCTTGGAGGATAGGGAGGCAGCCAACACATAGGCATGGGTGGTCAGGGAATCAAAGACAAGGAAGACCGACTTTTAGCTCAAAGGGTTGGAGTGATGTTGCTTGGGGGCTGAGGAAGAACCGGTACAACATCAATTTGGGGAAGAGAAGTGGGAATGGTGGCCCTAAACGGACAAGCAAAGTTTGGATTCTGAAGACTAGCCTTCAAAACGGAAAACCTTTTACTCTGTCAGATCGATGCAGTAAGATAATGATGATCCCAAACAGCTATTTGCAACCCTGGTGGGAGTACCTGATGGAGTGCGGCATGTTTGTCAAGTGGACCGGTAGCGATGCATCGAATCAGGAGATTATTGATTGGATCAATGAGCGCTTCGAAGGCCGGGTAAGAGCCAAACCCTTAGCTAAAAATTTCATTTTGCTAGAATGTGAAGATTTGAGGCTCAAAGGGAAAATATTGCATGGGGAACCTATGTTTTTTAAGGGTTTTTGCTTCTATAAGAAAGATTGGGAACCAAATTTTAACCCTAGGCAACATAAACCGAAATATTATCCCCATTGGATAACATTGGAAAATTTGCCTTAGGAATACTGGTGTGAAGAAACCCTAGGAAAAATTGGAGGAACCCTAGGAACAATTATTGGCTTTGAGGAGGAATTTGTCATGGGGAAATCGGGTATAGCCAAGATCTTGGTTGAAATAAGTACTGAGTACAGATTTATGGACAATCTGGAAATTCACACGGAGAAGGGGGAATGGCACCAGAAGGTAATTGTGGACACAAAAGGAGGCAGATGCATTTTGAGCAAGGGCTAAATTGCTAGTTGTTCGAAGGGAGCAGGTAAAGCACATGACTTATCTTTGGATGGAGGATGGTTTGGGAAGAAGCTTCCGCGAAGACAAGCCCCTGATGGATCGATGGAGGCAAATATGGATAGAGAGCAATCTGGAGAAGAGGCAGTGGAGGGGTTGGTTACACTGGATTCCCAGGTAGCGAAGGAAGGAAGGGATTTGAACTAGAAGGGAAGTATGGATTGCCTTGAAGAGCTCAAGAACCTGATGGAGGAAACAAAGTTACTAGAGAGAGACATCAACGACAATATTAAGATCATTCTGGAGCAAGGGATAAATGTGGGAGAAAATGAGGATGTGTTGGGCAACATCAATCAAGATGACACCATAAAATCTCCACTCAAACCTTTGAATTTAGAGGCGGGTTATGGGGGAACATCGAACATGCAAATTTAGGGGAAGACATCAATGAAAGCTTTATGCAAATTGCTTTGGGAGGAGAGACAAACAAGGTTCAAGAAGTCCAACAGATTTTGTATCACGTAGACAATGTAGAGGAAGAAGTGGATAAAGTCCTCAATGGGTCAGTCCTCCCATTAGAACAACAGTTGATGTTGGAGGTTGCAGCAGAGTTTGAAGATGAGTTGGAGGAGATCTCCCCTTCAAGAAACTTGGGATCAAACAAAACATATCTACAAAATCCAAACTGGATTGTGGAAAAGGGAAGACCAGAGGAAGGAAATCAATGCAGGAATTAAGATCATTGGACAGAGATGTGGAGGGGCAGCAAAAGCTTACAACAATGCTGAAATCAGGGAAGGGAACCTCGCTTCCTGGGTTGCCATGAAACAGCTATCGTGGAATGTTAGGGGTCTAAATGCCCCTAACAAATAGCGCCTGGTCAAAAGAAGGCTTGCTTTGAACAGGCCCGACATAATATTAATCCAAGAAACAAAGCTAAACAAAGAGGACCTAGAGGCATTAAAGAAGAAGTTGTTGGGATGGAACGGTGAAGGTGTTCAAGCAAATGGAGCTTCAGGTGGTATTGCAACTTTCTGGAAGCCTAGTATGGTACAGGTGGAAATGGTGGTAGGGAATTCATGCTAGCAGTGTTGCAAGGTGCGGAGCATTCTATCCAAACTTTCCTTTGGTTTGATCAATGTATATGGGCCCAACTCATGTATTGGGAAGCGGAGTTTGTGGCAAGAAATTGAAGATTTTTTGAAGACAAAACGCGGAGAAAATTTCATTGTGGCAGGAGACTTCAATGCTTTACTAGAAGATAAGGACAAATTTGGAGGAATCCAAAAAGGAAACCAGTCACAAAAAGATTTTAGAGAATGGGTGATGAGAAACCAATTGTTGAACATAGACTTCAAGAATGACATTTACACATGGACAAATAAGCGTGTTGGCCCATGGATGATAGCTGAAAAATTGGACAAATTCTTATTTTGGGGAGGGCTGGATGTTTTCAATGTACCTTTGAAGCCACCATATCTCCAAGCACGGGTTCAAATCATCTTCCAATTCAATTGGATATACAAGAGGATCGTAGCCTGTTTCGTTCTCCTTTCAAATTCAAAAATATGTGGTTCAAGGACCCAAGCTTCCCTGACCTTGTGGTAGGCTGGTGGAAGGAGATCCAAGTAAAAGGATCAAAGATGTATTGCTTTACAACAAAATTGAAATGGTTGAAACAAAAAATCAAGGATTGGAATTGGAATTGGTTCAAGGATATCTTTGAAACAAAAGAAAGCATTGAAGAAGATCTTCAAGAAGTGGAAGAAGACATTATGTAGAATGGAATGAATTTGTAGAGCTACCTCAAGGAGAAAGAGTTGCTAGGGAAATATGAGGACATCTTGGCCAAAGAGGAAGTCTTTTGGAAACAAAAATCTAGGGAGGTCTGGCTCAAAGAAGGAGATAGGAACACTCAATTTTTTCGTAATAGCACAAGGCAACAAAGAAATGTGAATAGAATATCGAGCCTAAAGCGTTCGGACGGTTCCACAGTAGAAGGGCCCAGGGATATAGCAGAAGAAGTGGTAAGATTCTTTAATGATCTACTAAACAACTTTGAAGGCTCAAACCTGCGTTACGAGCAAGAAATTTTAAGATGCATCCCCAAGCTAGTCAATGAAGCCCAAAATAAGATGCTGAATGAGAAATTTTTGAAAGAAGAAATAAAAATAGCCCTCTATTAGTTGCACCCAGACAAGGCTCTTGGCCCGAACGGTCTCCCAGCAGGTTTCTTTCAAAAATTCTAGGATTTGGTTGGTGATGAGCTAGCAGATGCAATTGAGGCATCTTGGAATTCGGGCAGTCTTCTTAGAGAATTCAACAATACTATCAATGCGTTGATCCCCAAGAAAGAAATTACGAATACTCTGGATGATTACAGGCCAATTTCCCTCTGCAACACAATAAACAAGGTCATGACGAAGGCAATGGCAAATAGATTGAAACTTGTCCTTCCATTAGTGATAACTGAAGAACAAACAGGCTTTGTGCCAGGACGGGCAATCATGGACGAAATTATCATTACACAAGAAGCTATACATTCGATTCAACAAAACAAACAGGCTAGCATGATAATCAAACTAGACATAAAAAAGGCTTATGATACGGTAGATTGGAGATTCTTGATCAAGGTCCTCGAAGCTTTTGGGTTCAATAGAATATGGTTAAATTGGGTTTTTAATTGCATTTCTATGCCTATGTTTTCTATTCTTGTGAATGGATTGCTCGAAGGTTTCTTTGAGGTTTGTAGAGGGCTGCAATAGGGTGATCCCCTCTCTCCTTTCCTATACATTTTGATGGTGGAGGCCCTAAGAAGATCAATAACCCTTGGTATTTTGTCTTCCCAAATCGAAGGCATAAGGATCACAAGTGATTTATAGGCGGTTTCGCATCAGCAATTTGCTAATGACACAACTTTGTTGGGGGCAGCTAAGCGGAAGGAGGCTATTTTCCTGAACTCAATCCTCAAGAAGTATGCTAAAGCAGCAGGTCAAAGAGTTAGTGAGAAGAAGTATGAAATATTTTTCTTCAACACTTAGGCTCGTAAGGAGCAGGAAATCTTAAGGGTATTAGGCTTTAGAAAAGGTGAACTACCCTGCACATATTAAGGTATTCCATTAGCAAAAGGAATAAGATCGACTGGCATATGGGATCCTCTGAATCTCAAAACAAGTACGAAAGTGAATTCGTGGAAGGCAAAGTGGCTAACCTGGGCTGGCAGGATTACTCTAATAAAATCAGTATTATCGGCCCTCCCAATTTATCTCATGTCAGCTCTTTGTATCCCTAGTGGATGTGCACAAAAATTGACAAAGATGTATAGGTAGTTTTTTTGGCAGGGCAACGAGGAGAAGAGGAAAATAGCTTTGATTGCCTGGGAGAAATTATGCAGACCCAAAGAAGATGGGGGGCTTGGTTTCAAACATTTGGATTTACAAAATAGGGCACTTGGTATTAAAATAATGTTTATTATTTATTTATTAATGCTCAATATTGTAAATTATTGTAATTTAGTGATAAGATCGTCTTTGATCTTATCTGGAGTTTCTTTTTAGAAACTTCCCTTTTTTGTACATTTTGTAATCTATTTATTGAGCACATTGCTCTCGTAAATATCATAAAATATTTTACCAATTACTTGCGTAATATGGTATCAGGGCCAAATTGCTCAAAAGTAAATTTTTAATTCATAAAAAAATCGTATAAGATTTTTCATGAATTTTTTGAATTAAAATTTTTCAAAAATCTTCTCTACAAATATCGAAGATTTTTTTGTGAGTGAAAAAATTCGAATATTTTTTCGAAATTTTTTTGGTCTCTTTGAAAAATTTGTGGCTCTTGCATTTGAATCGAGGGTTTCTTTTCTGCAATTCGTGGGCGGATTTTTGGAGGATCTTTGCAGAGATTGTAAGTTTTTTTCTGCAAGCCCGTGTTAGGGTTTCTTTTCTGGAAGTCGCAGTTTGTGGGCACGTGGTTTCTTGGCGTCGCCGCATTTCAGGCTTTAAGATGTGTCTCTTTGTGCCTGTGTCTCGTTGTGACTGTGTCCGATTTCTTCGACTCTTGTAACCCGCGACACACAGACTCCTGTAATGCGATCTTCTCTCCTTTTATGCCCGCGCGACTTTATTCTCTTGGCGTCGTTGTATTGAAGTTTGCATTCGTGTTGTTTTTTGTGTGAGGATCTTGGTCGCGATTTTTTGGAGATCTTGCTTGCACGACATTTGCAAAGTATTGCCTGCGTTTTACCCTCGATTTGGGCTCGTTTTTTGAAGCACGAATTTTTCAGAAGCCTAGGGTTCTGCTTTCTTACTGCTGCGCTTTTGTGAAAGTTCGAGCCATTTTTCTGGTTATTCATGGCAAACTAGGTTTTCAGGATTTTCGTCTAGGGTTTTGACCCCCTCCAGATCAAGGCGATTTTTTTTTTGATTGTAGATTCTTGGTGGGTTTTTCGAGATCTCAATTGGGTTGGTCTTTGAATTTTCTCGGTGCATCGTTTTCTATGCCTCAAATTTTGTGCCATTCGTACATTGTACTTTATGCAGACTGTACTTGAATTTGCCTTTGTTTTTGCGTTGGAATTCGTGCCTCGAGTTTCGTGCATTAGCCTCTTCTTAGTACCTTATATTTTGTGCCTTGAAAAGCGTGAAGATGGCCAGTTTAAATAATCTGATGTTGGAGGGCAGTCAAAGATTCAATGGCAAAAATTACAACACTTGGAAGCAGCGGATGATGACAATCTTTGAATACTGTTGCCTTGATCAAATGATCCTCGGCAAAGTTACTCGTCCCACATCGATGGGTAAGGATCAGGAGAAGTTCGATGAGCAAAATCGTGAGGCAATAATGCTTATCAAGCTTTCAGTCACGGATGATTAGCTCCCCCAGATTTTGCTTGGAAAATCAGCAATGGAGATTTGGGATCATTTGAAGGGCTTGCATGAAACTTCCGACAAACACCGTGCGTTTTTTCTGAAGAATATGCTGTTTTCCATCATGTTGGATGAGAAGACAACTCTGCAAGGGCACTTGAACAAAATCCAGGAGATTAGAGATCAATTGGAGGCGATCGATCGAAAAATGGAGGAGGAGGACATGGTTGTGATCACCCTGAAGAGTCCACTGAAGTCCTATGAACACTTCATAGAGACCCTCAACATTACATCTGCGAATGTTGACCTCAAGTTTCCAGAACTTTGCACTATCCTCTTGTAGCAGGATCGTTGGAGACAACAATTCATCATCCTCATCCTCCATGGAGTAGGCCTTTGCAACTAAAACCCAACAGAAGCAAAAAGGGAAAGGTCAGCCTTCACAGCAGAAAGGCTCAAGTCAGACCTCCACCAACCCGAAGAAGAAAAATGTACAATGCAACTATTGTCATAAATTTGGCCGCATCAAGAAGGATTGCCGTGCACGTTTGGCTTCGGAGCAAAAGAAGCAGGGAAGGTCTCAATAGAAAGCGAATGTCGCCGAGTACTCTGAGCAGAAGGAATCTACCTTTTATGCACTCATGGCAAAAAGGCCTGCAGACCATGTGAGATCCTCTGCTTGGTACATTGATTCTGGTGCCTCGTGTCATTTCTCACATAGGCGTGACTGGTTCACAGACTTTTCCCCTTGCACTGACTCAGTGATTTTTGGAGGAAGCGGAATACGTTGTTTCATTGGTAATCAGCTCGTCTGTCTTAGCCCGGGCAGAGGGTCTCATATCTCAATGTGTGCTGTACCTGATATGGAGCTCAATCTTCTCAATACCAAATAATGCGACATTCTCCCATATGGATGTGGTGTTTAGCTCGCACAAATGTTCGATTGTAGATCGCGAGACTCGCACAACGGTGGCCGTTGGAATAGAGGATCATGGCCTCTACAGGCTTGTGGACACTGGTGATTCTCCAGAGTTAGCCTTGGCAGCCAGAAATTCAGTTGTCACCAGTCTTTGGCACTAGCGGTACGGGCACTTGAACGTGCACTATCTCTCTCAGCTTGCTCGGGAGGGACTTATAGATGGCTTACCTGACATTCAGACTCAGCATCAGGGTGTTTGTGGTGCTTGTTAGGCCGGGAAGCAGCATCGCACACCGTTCAAAGATGGCGACTCTTGGCGGGCTTCTAAGGTACTTCAATTAGTTCATGTTGATATTTGTGGGCCTATGTCTACTTCTTCTGTAACTGGTTGCAAGTACTTTCTACTCTTTGTTGATGATTATAGTAGGAAAATGTGGGTGTACTTTCTTAAGCAGAAATCAAAAGTTTTTAATGTATTTAAGAAGTTTAAAGCCTTGGTAGAAAAAGAGTCCAGTTCTTGTATCATAACTCTTAGGTCAGATAATGGGGGGGAATTCTGTTCTAGCGCATTCTCCAACTTCTGTGATACACATGGGATAAAACGTCAGTTGACCACACCCTACACTCCTCAACAAAACGGTGTTTTAGAGCGGCGCAATCATATGATTGTTGAGATGGCTCGCTCCATGTTGCAACACAGGAGTGTTCCTACCAAGTTTTGGGTAGAAGCAGTCAATATTTCAGTCTATCTTCTTAATCGGTCACCCACTCATGCTGTTAAGGGGAAGACTCCTAAGGAAGTATGGACTGGTCGCAAACCTAGGATTAGTCATTTGAAGGTTTTCGGCTCTCTTGCATATGTTTGGATCCTAGAGGCCAAGTGCTCTAAGCTGGATTCCAAGAGCTAGAAACTCATGTTCACAGGGTACAGTGACAACCACAAGGCATACTAGATGATTGATATAGACACTGATCGTCTTATCTTCAGTCGAGATGTTGTCTTTGATGAGGAACGAGGACCATTTCACCTTTCCTCACCTGTTCAACATTCAGAGGATCAGCCCCATTGCCCCGGGACAGGGCTGCCCAACTCAAGTAGGTTCACCCGATGGAGTGGGATGTGACTAAGACCTAGTCTTTGATGATGCTCAACCCGGAAGCTTCCTCCTGCATGATAGTGAAAACTGCTAAACCTGCTCCGCATCCAAGCACAAACTGCATCCAACCTCCCTCAAGCATTTTGATGCTGGCATCTCTACCTTTCGCCGTAAAATGGTGGGCTAAGACTTTCAGTGATCTTTGTGTTGATGAGCTCATTGAGGGTAGATCATCTAGAAACAAGAGCAAACAACAGTCTATAGTGAATTTTGCTCTCATGGCCAACATCCACAGTGTTTATGAGCCCGACATATCTGTGCAAAAGGGATACCGAGTGGGAAAAGTTACGATGGAATCGGGAATACTCCTGAAGTCTTCGTAAGAATCACACCGGTCCTTTCCGATCTTCCTCCAGAAATAGCCTATATTAGCCACAAATGGGTGTACAAGGTGAAGTACAAAGTTGACGGAACCCTTGACAAATACAAAGCTTGTCTGGTTGCACGGGGGTTCTCACAAAAAGAAGGCATTGACTATGAGGAGACCTTTGCTCCTACAACCAAAATGAGTACCATACGACTCGTCCTTGCCTTAGCAGCCCAATTTGGTTGGAAGGTTCATTAGATGGATGTAAAGAGTGCTTTCCTCAACGGTGAGTTGAAGGAAGAAGTATACATGACGCAGCCTTCCAGTTTCAAAGTTGCTGGTCAAGAAATGTGTGTGCAATTGTCGCCGCCTACTACCAAGCAGTCTTCGGCTTATAATAAAAATTGATAAGCATCATTGCATCATATTTTACGAGTCCATCTGACTCGAACCTGTATGTCAAGAATACTGGTAATGAGATTCTACTTGTTGTCTACGTGGATGACTTGATCACATCAGGCCCGACACATTTGATCGTTGAGATCAAACAGGATTTGTGCAAAACTTTTGACATGACAGACTTGGGCCTCTTACATTATTGTTTAGGTGTTGAGGTTTGGCAGACAGAGAGCAGCATTTTCATCTCCCAATCCAAGTATGCTCGAAGTCTTTTGGATAAGTTCCGGACGTGTGATTGCAAACCTCCCTCCACACCCATGGAAAAGGGCTTAAGTTGTCGCCTAAGTCCGGACCACCTGCGGGTCGGCGAAACATTGTTCAGCAACTAGTGGTAGCCTCATCTAATCTCACCGCCACTAGACTGATTTGAGTTTCAGCGAGCCACATATCACGCTCAGACAACCCCTAAGGTCGATCATTGGGTAGCAAAATGTTGTGCTGCGATTTTAGAAGATCACCACCGATTTTGGACCTTGTACACCCTGAGTCGCGCGATCCTAAACCTGGCTCCACAGACATGATTGTAAGGTGATTAGTTGATGACAGGAAATCAACATTTGGGTATGTGTTCAGTTTGGGATCCAGTGCAGTCACATGGACTAGTAAGAAGCAGCAGGCAGTGGCTCTCTCCTCGACAGAAGCAGAGTATCGAGGAGCAGTAAAAGCAGCATGTGAGGCAGTTTGGCTTCGTCGGATGCTTGCGGATATGCAAATATCTTGAGCAGGTCTAACTCCCTTGTTTTGTGATAATCAGGGAGTTCTCAAACTTGCCAAGAATCCGGTCTTCCATGAGAGAACCAAGCATGTGGAAACTCATTGTCATTTCATTTGGAAGCTGGTTGAAGACGGATCAGTTCAGTTGCTGTATTTTCCGACAGAGGACCAGACAACAAACATTCTCACCAAGTTGCTCAGTCCAGATAAGTTTGTAAAATTCAGGGGGCATCTTGGTGTAGTTGATAGATTGAGCATTAAGGGAGGGTATTAAAATAATGTTTATTATTTATTTATTAATGCTCAATATTGTAAATTATTGTAATTTAGTGATAAGATTGTCTCTGATCTTATCTGGAGTTTCTTTTTAGAAACTTCCCGTTTTTTGTACATTCTGTAATCTATTTATTGAGCACATTGCTCTCATAAATATCATAAAATATTTTACCAATTACTTGCGTAATACTTGGAGCCAAATTGGTATGGCGTATGCATCATGAGCCACAGAGCAGATGGGCTAAAATCTTGCATCATAAATACGTCAGGAATGATACTGATGGTGATATCCTCTCAATCGCCAATCTCCGCAGGGATCTTGGATTTGGAACTTTATGCAAAAATGTAAGCCAGTAATTTGTGACTACCTTTCTTGGGACGTTCAGGATGGCAGCAGGGCGCTATTTTGGGAGGATTCTTGGGCTGGATTTCCGAGCTTGGATAGCTTAATCGAGGTGCGAGAAGTAAAATAGGCCCTTAATAATCTATGTGGGGAGAAGGTGAAGGACTACATAATCCCAGATACCAGCAACACAATCCTAAGTTGGAAGTGGAGAGATTTCTCAAATCTCAACTTACCCCTAGAAGAGGTTCATCGACTGACTGGAGCTTTAAAAGATAGAACTCTTTTTCTACGAAATGGTAGCGATTCATTGATTTGGGCTGGAGCTAAGACCGAGAGCTATAATGTAAAAGATGGCTACAAAATGCCACACAATGAGAGAGGTAGAGTAGTGGATAGTCTACCCCTACATCTTTGCTGGAGCAGCGCTTGCCTTCCCAAGGCGGGTACTTTTGCATGGGCAGCAATCCAATATAAGATTCTAACAGCGAAAAAGTTTCAGCATTTAGGTTTCTAGGGGCCATCTAGATGTGTCCTGTGCGAGAAGGCAGGAAAAATAGTTGATCATCTCCTCTTGGGTTGCCCTTTCGCTCAAGAATGTTGGCGGTGGTTGTGTG